>JAQGCM010001400.1:0-15466 GCA_034699705.1 Hymenaphorura dentifera | reverse complement strand
GACTGGCTTCTTTAACTGATTGAGTAGTTAGTATTTGAGTACTAAATCGTACGTTAATCTTTCAACCCCTAGGCTTCTTTAATTGTAATATTTTCATTTATTCTGTCCTTCGAATCGTTAGACAAACTCAATCTACTTACTAGTTAATTTAGATAGCAAGATAGCATGACCGTGCACAAACAACCGAGTACAGTACTCTACAAACTCTACATAAACTTCGTCAAAATATTTGAAAACATTTTTTTCAAAGCTTTGGCATTAGAACTAAATATACTCCTCTGGATCTGGAAAGGTTTTAATGAAAATTCGAAATTGCAACAACGCTTGTTCGTTCTCTGCTCTTGCAAATATGATATATTGTGAACCGCATTAAGATATTTCCGGAACGATTGGCAACGCTTTGGATGTTGTTAATTAAGCCATCCCCGATTGGTGTTTTTGAACAAATTGGCAGTTGATTTGTAAGTCAAAGAGCAGTCATAAGTTAACAACAACTTTGCGATTATAGTTTATTCGCAGACTGGACTTGAAATTTTGTTTTCCTTCTATGCTAGCAAGACAAGTTCAGTCTTGAATTTTCGATATTCAAAAAATTTAAAACATCCCCGGAAGAGCATTCGGAAAAACCCAGGGTTTAACGATTTTGATCACACAAAAAGAATTAGCAGTTAGAAGAATTACTTGAATGCGGTTTAAAATAAAGTTAAAATTTCTGTACTTAATTATTTTGCAGAATAATGACTAAGCTACGGGGGTGGACGTCATTTCCAAAGCTTTGGAATCGGTACAAGTACAGATTCGTGCCATGGATTATGCTCAATTCAAAACTCACTCAGCCATCCAACGAAGCTGAAGGAAAAGCTAAAGTGGACATTCGTCCTCAAATCACAGTTTCAAAATTTCCTGAAGTAGCTAAGACAAACACACTCCAAAAAGATCCATTTGATATTCACCATGTCAGCTTGAAAGATGATCGCAGGATGTCTGATCACAGTCTGACAAAAACGTTGTCTTTGTTGCTCAATGAATTCAAGACTTACGAAACCAATTTGAATAGAAACTATTCAAACCAAGCAGATGAATACTTCAAAAACTTGAAAATTATGCATGATGTACTTGGGTTTTCCATTAGAACAGGATCAAGGTGTTGTGAAAATTATCTTAATTCTTCTCCGGATTTTTTAAATCCTAAGCTTTATTTAACATTAGTTGTGGTTTTGATTAGCCGTGCGAGTCCTGATGCTGGGCTTGGAGTTTTCGTGGCTTCTGGAACTGCCAAGGCGGGATCCATTGTAGGTTAGCGAGAAATGAGCATTGCTGGACAAACTGATGTACATTTGTTGATTACAATTAGGAATTCTATTTAATTTGCAAACTTTTCTTCCAGGGCTATATCCTGGAACAATTTATAGGGCATTCGAACCGCTTTTCTTCCCGTCAATCAACAATTCTTTCATATTTAGATGCTCGGACGGAATTCATGTGGATGGGAAAAGTAGGGGACTGTCAAGGGCTATTTATAAATCATGTGCCGGTCGTGATAAGTTTAATCTTATGACGCCGTGTTGTGACGGGAGCTGGTTGACGCTGTATCCATCGAATCCACTCAATACTGGTCAATACGTAAACAATAAAGGTGGCATCGACAGTCATAACGTCGTTTATCAAGAGTGCTTCCTACCGTTGCCGTCAGAAAATCTGCAATCGAGTCCAAGTTTAGCTGCCTCACTGTGGAAGTATTTGCCTAATGTTTGGTCCAACCCGGCGAACAATAATGGACTGAAGGTGTGTGTGTAATATTTTTTAATTTAAATACGATGATAAGTCGTAATTATAAGTATAAATTTTATACTATAAATTTTGTTTACAGATAATTCCTCTCGTCGCGGTTAGGGATATTCACGAAGGAGAGGAGTTGTTCTCTTCGTATTTCACAGTAGTACACTCGTAACGTAAACGACCAAATAAATGAACGAAATCCATGTTTGTAATTCCATGTGACAAATTCTCAGTCAGTAACTTTCTCAATAAAACAATTGAAAGAATCTTTATGGTTTAAAAGTATTATGCAGCAATTTATTATTTCTCTTGTTGCCTGGTCATGGACAAGGCACATACCAATAATTTCAAGTATTCCTAAAATAGATTGTACCGATCGAACTATTTTAACAAATTCTAAAGGTATCACAGATGAGTTGCTCGATTTTGAAATTCAATACATTTATTATTATGTATGAATTATCGGAGATTCAAATAGGATGAACAATGGGAGGAAGACTAGGGAACAAAACTAAACATTTTTATAGTCAGATCGTATTCACTGCTTGGGTGAATGTCAAAAATACTTTTAACAATTTTGGCACAGCTGTGTCACTCGTCGCTAAGTTTTGGAAGCGTCGGAGAATCAGTCGACTCTTCTTTAGTAGCCGGTTCGTCCGGAATAACTTCTTTCAAATTAGCTGCGGCAGGACATTCTTCAGTTTTTAAAGACTCTATTTCCAATGCGGCGGTAACTTCGGTAGGCGAAACTGCTGAGGCAGATGCTGGCGACGGATTTATTTGTTCTTCTTTATTCTCTGGAAATGTGAGAACGATCGGAAAGTCTGGATGCGCGTGGAAAAGTGGGGAAGACTGACCACTCGACATGTAACCCGTAGTGCCCCATTCGGCTGCTCAAACCAATCATAAAATTTAATGAACACTGCTAAAAGACATGTATTGTTAAAATGTGGAAAAACTCCGGTTGCTGACTTACAAGAACCTGGTGCAACTGAAAGACAAAGACTGCCGTCACTTTTCTGCGGAAGGTCAAGATCCAAGCATACTTTGTCTAAACGAAAGAAAAGAACGGTACTGCAAGATGGCAATTTTGAGCAAATTTGCAAAAATTCTTACAACTTGAACTCGTACCTGGACAAAGAGTGGATGATGGTGTTAGGGAAGTTGCCGGGCGGTAGTTGACTGACAATATGCGCTCCAGGAATGCATCCAATTCCTTCAAGGAAAGCGCATTGTGAAGTGTTTCAAGAGAGCGAATCGATGGAAAGCGTCCTGTTGAGTCGAAGCTCACAACTGTTTCAAAATAGTAAAAATAAAATTAATATGCTAGTCTCACTCTCCACTCGCACAGATACAGATAAAAACTTTGACATCCAAAATATCGGTAAATGAATAAATGACAGTTGCGTTATTAAACTTCAGAAACTGTGTGGGTTGAGAATAACCTATTTAGGAAATAGTACTTTGTGTGCACGTATTTTCAAGTGAGCATATGTGGAGTGAAGGGCGGGGCACAAATACGGCAAGAACACACAACTTTGTTGTTATTTGAGGTATCAACGATTAGAATTGCTTTGAGGTGAAATGCAAGATTAGAATTATGTTTCCCAATCAGTGCTCACGATTACCAACGCCATCATTTTCAAAATCAAAATTTTTGAAAACCTTAATGTTTAATGCAATTCAATTTCTTTTTTCTGGAAATGTCAGATGGATCTTAGGTAATCTTGACTGCTGGTTGGGTTTGAATTCAAATTAAATCAATCAACTGGTCTTACTAGGCAAACGTTGCACGTCAAACTGGGACTTGACGTTGATATCACTGACAGAGTATCCAGTGATAACTGCTGTAGAAAACAGACTCGTAGCTCCAGCCTGATTAAAGGCCTTAAAATTGGGCTTCCTCGTCAGTGAAGAGTCCATCTTCCCTGTGAAACAGTTTTCAAAGGAATGCCCTCGTACTAATTGACTCATAAAATTAGCTGAACACATACCACAATCATAGTCAAATGGTCTATCTTTAATAGAACTATGAGCATGGAGAGGGTGCAAAATACACTCCATGCTGGAAAGTAGCCTGGAGTTAGTGTTGCGACACAACAAAAAATCCGAATTCGATGACAACAACTGCGCCTTGACTTTGAGACATTTATGATGCCGTGAAGGGTAGTTCCGATCCCCGCACTCTCCAAAAGTTCCAGTCAGACTTTTTTGCTTGATGTCAAGTAATAATTCATTCTCCGTTAAGGGTGAGCCATGGAGGGCATTTTTAGCTTTCAGTTGCTCAAGTTCATCATCTGATCGGCACATGGGTAAAATAAAGCGTAACAAAACAATTGAATGAATAAGAAAAAAATGGATGCAACAAAACAGAATAAACCAAAAAAAGTACAGTAACGAAGCAAGGATCGAAAGTTAGGTGCAAAATCTCGGAACAATTGGATTAGGTGATTTAGCCAAGGTGAGGAGGAGTTGTGAGTAGGATCCGGATTTTCCGTTGTCTGCAACACGAATTCCAGTCTAACAAAATGTGAGTGCTCACCTCTCGAAGCCAAAAATTTGGGATCAGTACTTTCACGAGGGTTGCAAGGATGACGAAGAGGAGACCCACTGAAATAGACAAAACAGTTTTGTTATTGGGATCCAGAGGGTGTGTTCAGTCATTCATACAGTCACCTTATTGATATTGGCTTGGAATGGGGTGATTTCATGATTTCATTGACATGAGATGGAATGTCAGGCAATGTTTTACTGACGACTGGGAGGTCGATATTACTCAGCGAAGCATGTACTGGCGACTTGCGATCTTTATCAGTAATTTCTGCATTTGACCCATTCTGAAAATAATAGCAGCAATATAAACATAGATAGGTTGCTCGACTGCGGCCGGGTATAATTCATTCCATCATAAAGTAGCACTAACAGCAGCTTTATTAGAATCACTCCTGCTGTTTGGACGGAAGCCAGGACCGAGTGGAAGATTTTTCTGCACACAACAATTCACTCCTGGACTAAAATGAAGCTCGATATGAAATCTAAAAAAAAATATTGGGAGTGTAGTCAGGTCAGCTTTCTTTTCAGAAAATTTCGAACAGCCTGAGGAAGACAATTACCTTTCCTCTGAAGTTGGATCCTTTGTGGGGTCTTCGTACAACATGATGACGATCTGGGTCAAGTAGTTTAGCTCAGATACAGCACTCACATATTCCATAGCACGATTCCACTGCTCATCTTGAGGAGTAGTTGGTTCAGTTCTCTCGCTCATCTGAATTTATCCCCAAGTCAAACTCCAACTCGAATAATAAGGAATAAGTATTGAACATTCGGTTCTTACGTTTACTAAACCTCCAAACCGAATCATCGTCAGAAGAGAATGAACATGACTTTCACTTGTAAAGTAAAGGCGAGTCCTAACATGACGCCCAGGACTTGAGACTCCGTGAGAATAACTGAAATTGAAATTGTTCAGTAAAAATTATTCTGTTCCTAGAGTAAAAAATCTGACTTATTACCTTGGGTTGAGCCGATTGACGGATTCATCACTAGTTTCAGATTCTGATTCTGCAACATTTCTTTGGAGGTCTGCACGAATTTTTCGAAGCAATGGAGAACATATCCCTTGCCCAATGGAAAGCTTGTCTAATTGGTGTAGCCCGTATTCCTACATATTCCAAAATTTAAGCCTATTTCAGTAAATACCGTAAAGACTGAAATAAAGCCCGGGTTCCAATTCCAATTAACGCCGGGGCTCAAATGCCAAGGCTGTGGGATATTTTTGCAAGCAAATTTTTTGACACATCTTAAATTTTGTGTCGCTGGAACTTCAATATGATCTAAGTGGAGCTGATTAGACGTATTGGTAACACTTACTTGAGGAATGACGACATCAGCAAGGTTCTTAGCGTAGAGGTACATTTCCTCTGCTTGTTCAAATCCCAGAGCGTGCAAATTATGCTGGATGTCATATTTAATGGAGTCATAAATATCTGGGATTTTGGAAATGTCAAAATTTCCTTTGGCCTGAAAATCCTTTTCAAGTTTGCTCCAGCGCCGGGCCATTAAATCCCAAGACTCTCCGTGGTATAAAGTTGCGTCCTTTGTTTTCGCATCATCTCGTTTGTGCTGGATGAGAGCTATCAGTTTATGCATGAGATCCAAAACTGTTTCACAGCATTTAAAGGGATTTTTGATAAATCGAAGCGCAGAATTGACACTTATTGAATTGCATGGGTTAATTTTTTCCATGTCCTCTTCATCCAAGTCTTTGTCCATTTGCATCAACTCGTGCAGCTTTTGCTTCACACTGTAATGTAAATGCTTTTAAGAAAACCATTTATTTGTCAACACCGACAGGTGTGCATTGCATTTGAACCCTAAAAACTTACTGTCGCTGGAATTTACTTGATTCACAATCGTTATCAAGTAGTCCGTTTGTATGGGCAGATTTGACCATTTGAACAAGTATCGGAGTTAACTCTCCTTCTAAGGCTAGCAGTCCTTTGGCAAACGCAGCAGCTGTCATTTGCACGCGCCCCTCATCTGAGGCATATATTTTCAAGTCATGGCGGAAGGTGGAATGAAGGCGAAGGAGCCCCAGTCCTTGAGTTCCACCATACTCACCTAATTTCGTCACAAAAACTCCATTAGCTTCATCTGGAATCACTAAGTGATTAATTGCCGTGTAATTATTCTACTCCAAGAAATGGCATGCTGTGACGGCTGTGAGATTGAGACAAGAGGGCGCAAGGTAAGGTGACGACAAGAGCAAGTGTTTTGCAATTAGTTGAGTGTTAATGCAAGCAGCAAGAGCATATAAATAGCATTATCATAGTTCATGAAGCCATGCAATACCAAATGATAACACCGAATAAAGGCTTTTCGTAGTTTACACTTACTACAAAATCAAATTAATGACAATACTCAAATGTTGATAAATGTGATTAGACTACATACTCTACTCCAGCTCAATTAGTAAACCAATCCCGGTGTGAGTAATAATAAAAGTTTTTCACTCACTCATCTCATAGTGAACAAGACCAGGGGCGTGAATTTGTCCTAAATGTTTAAGAGGAAAAGGATTCAAATCCATATTAATTCTTAATATTGTAAGCATGCAACACTTCAAATATTCGAATTGTAAGAATGTTATATGTAAGTATTTGCCAATGAATTTTTTTGGCAATGTAATTATTTTAAAATCGTCAAGAAAACTCTTTGCACAAAAAGTTTATGCGTCACTAGCTAAACATTGCGTCGGTAGTAGTGCAGCCACAGATACTGCATATTGTGCATTTTCGTGATTGCGACCATAAAATTCTAACTATCCTGCTCTATTTAATGTAAAGAAATGGAGCCTAATTCATATACATTTAAAATCAGTAAACGTAGCATTTGCCTGTAATGAATTGTTCCGTGGTGTGTACTTGGCTCAGATTAATAAATATGCGTCTAGTTGATTTATAAGATCTGTGAATCACTTAATGCACGTAAAGGATTGGATGTAATCAAAAGCTACAATCGCGGACTGTCGGATGAGTCAACACACTTGCAAGTTTTGGCAGTGAGTCCGAGTCGTATACCCTAAGCTGTGAATCAGATTGTTGGCGAGCCTGAGTCGGATATCTTATTCCATAGATTGGACAAATGTCAGATTTTGTCAAAGTTTGGTCAGCCCAAGCTTGGTTAGTTTTTTTTGCAAAGTTAAACTGGGCCTAGTTTCCCTAAAGGTCGGAAGCCAGATTAACTGTAATCTCTATCCCTCAACACTAAAATAGTCAAACGAATCCAGAATCAGGTTGAGTTCGAATCTATTCCCATGCTTGGAAGCCAACTTGAATCCGATCCGAGTCTGAATCCACTTGGGAGTCAGGTTGAGTCCGAGTCTGATTCTTAATTGGCCCAAAGGTCCAATATCTGAGTCCCGGACTCGATTTCCAAAATTTGCAAGTGCGCGGATGAGAGGAACAATTAGTAAGAGAGAGGAAAGCTTGCCTACCTTGTCCACCTGGGTAAAACAAAGAAAAAAAAATGTCAATGTTTTTGTAATTTTTTTATATAAAACTAACGTGTGTAAATGCCAAACGTAACCAAACGGAGACAAAGACCGTGAGCGTCAGACTTTGTTCCCAGTTCAGTAGAAATAGGGTGACAAAGTGAAATGTAATTTTTCATCAAAATATTCGGTAGTCTATGGAAAGTTTGTGTACGGTAAATGCGAAAAAATATTTGACTCTGCAAAGAGAAAATCGAACCTGTAACGGCACCACAACCTTCACAACAAAGTTTGCCAGAAGAAATATCGTGATGCTAACTTAACTAGTAATGCGAAGAAGACCACATAAGTTGACGAAAATTAGGAATTCAATTAGCAAAAAACTTAATCCTAAAACTAAGGGCCCAAGAAAGGAGAAAGAATGAGAACACTGCCACAAATCAATGAAAAAGCAAAAGTATTTAAGGCGAAAAAAGTGGAATTAAATATCGAAAAGGAAATATCTGTAAAATGTGTCCGTTTTCGTTAAATTTACCATCGCAGAAGTTGTTCGTTTTGCAATTTTTATAGCAATGATACAGTAATGTTCCTGGAAAAACTAGAAAGGAATTGATTTTTTAGAACAGCTGATATTTGGTAATGACTTGGCCAACAATGACACGAACAAGAGTGGGACTAGAACAAGAACTGGCAGTACACCGATATATTGCTATTGACAATAATGAGATGGTAGCATGCAATTTGACTAGCGAAATAGATAACCAGCAGTTCACAACCTTTATAAACAAAACGTGCAGAGGGTGCAGGTGCAGACTTGATAAAAATATTATAAAATGTTGGTGTATGAATTTTAGAAAAAAAGTTGAACATTGTATTTTTTTCATTTCAACATTTAGCTCCATGGTTGATCGAGAAAAACTAAATGCATTTAACGCTACCTCGTAATTAGCCTCACTTTGTGAGAATCTGTTTGATAAATCTTTCGTGGAATATATTGGTGTTGAATACATTAAAAGACCCGAGGAGACGCAGAATGGTAGAACACGTATGTGTAATTAATGTTACAAACACTGGTAAAAATAGACGCTTTTAGTGTACTATTGTGTGTGTGGCTAATGTCAAGGATTTATAAGATAAAGCTGAAACTGGAATATTTGGAAAGTGCTATATTATAATTAAAACATTGGAATATGAGTGATTAGTGAACGAACTATTTGTATGAAAAATCCATTACGCAAAGACTGCGGAGAAGGACTCTGATATTTTTGTGATTTCTGACTGATCCTTAAAGCTAACATAAAATATGCACATAATGAAAATGTTTACGAGTGGAGGGAAGTTATTATATTTAATGGAATGTGCATGGGTTAATTTTATTCTCATTTTGTTTGACCTTGCTTCAGCTCGTAGGGAATCTCACAAACGAGAAACAAGGACAACGTATTCGAGTTTCTTAACGCAACACTGGAAGTGGAGACCCGAAGGTATGGTAATTATTATGACCAATTGCCAAGATACACAAACCTCGTGGCTCTAACCGGTCACACCCTCATTATGTTATGTTTAGACGAGGGGTGTGCTCTTGTAGTTCCCCTATTATGGTTATGTTCATGCCAAAGATTCAGAAGTCACTTTTGGTTTGGACGCGTATCGACGTAGAATCAGATTATGAGGTTTCTTAATTTATGTAATTCTTTGCAGTCTTCACTGTTCTAACCTATTCAAGCGGTTTAATCAATTAAACAAATAATTTACCTGGGTAAATGAAGCAACGAAATATTCGACCAAGCTCCTCAGCTTGGACTCGTCCTGCTGGCGTCAGCTCTCCTCCCCATTTCAAAATTAGGACCAAGGACGGTTCCTTTGGCATATCTGAAAGCAATCAGAAAATATTAAACTGAAATAAACGTGGATTAGAATGCTAGAAGTGGTAAAAAATTACCGTCGTCGCTGCTGGAAGCCCTGGGCCTGCCCTTCGGCTGATATTTTAATTGTACCTTGCGATTTATTCCCGAAAAATAACCATACCTGGAAAAATCAGACATAATTCATAATTCTAATTCAATTATTCTGTTTAATCTTCTCCTTACATTTCCAATACACTCTTCAACTGGTCCAGCTTTCCACGTTTCTCTTCAATCTCAGGATCCTTCGTATTCTGTCCTTCTGATAATAAGAAGCGAGCTATATCCAGGACTTCCTGCAGCTGCTTCGGTCTCTTTAGTTTAACATTGTTTTCTGGACTTCCGCCGTACTTATCAAAAAGCTCGAAAAATCTGAGTAAATCAAACATTCAAAAAATTAATAGGCTGTAACAATCCGGAGTGACCAAAACTTACTTGACGTGTCGGACTTCCATTTTCATCTTTTGCTTAGGGGTACGGTCTCCATGTCTAATTACGCCGACAACACAACGTAATTCCATCCTGAAATGAGAACGAATTGTTTTAGTGTCGCGTTCGTTCACGTGCAGGTTTCGGATGATTCGTGAATCTAAACTTGTCATTATGTTGACCTACATTTTGCCAAATGTGGTGGGGACAATTGGAGGATCATCGAGTTGGAAAGGTATAGCCCATGGAATATGCAAAGTCGGAGCAAGTTCTCGGAGGATCATATTTCCAAGGATTCTGGCGCAGTCATCGTAGTACTTGTTTGAATTTTTCACAAAACTAAATCCGTTGACATCGCATACATAGGACTTCCCATTTGCTCTATAACGAAAGAAATAAAAATTAATTCACACGGCCCGAAGTGGTTATGTAAAACTGTAGAAGTGGTAAATGGCAATGAAATTTACCTCAGCAAGTCAAATCCGCACACGGTTTGTTTGAAAGCCAAACAAACTTTTCTGGCAATGAGCTTTTCAGCGGCACTTAAAATCACCGGATATCGAATTTCCTTTCCTTCAGAATCTCGCTCAACTTTACCATCCAAAGCTGGAGACTTTCTTGCTTCCGCGTGAGCATAATCAGGACCAACCGTATAAACCTGCAATGCAATCATTGATCACGACATAAAATTATTGAGGATTTCAAACCTTTGCTCACCTTCACATCCGTTCCGTCTGTTGGCATAAAATCTTCGTAAATGAATGATCCAGTTTTCCGAACTCGCGATTCAGGGGAGTAGACGCTGCTGCGGCTTCCAATTTTTCGGAAAAGTCGCTGACTGCCTCCTCCCGCAGCGGTTGGGTAATATATGTAAATATTATGATCCTCAGCTGACACAGGTTTCTCCACAAAAGGCTTATTGAACACAACTCCGTTGACCTCAACATGATCCTCCGACTCAATCAGTTCGTGCACTGTAACAAAAGTTTTCAATATTGGATCAATTGTAAAAGTTGTGGTAATTCTTCAAAGAGTTTGCATACTTTTGGGATCTTGAGAATCTCGATCCAACACAGCATAACGAGGCAGAAGAATCCCTTCAGCTTCAAGAATTGCATAAACTTTTCTTCGATCTTGCAATTCATACTGCATGTCAATATTGTTAATGATGAAGGGACTCCGAACAGTTGAGTAGCTAATGGTCTTGTCCAGCGGAAAGCCTTTCGAATGAAAGGAGACCAAGCAATCACAGGAAGGCCATTCTTCGACTGGAGACTGTGAATCAGATGAATAATTAGTCGACATTGTAATTGTACATTCTCACTTTTCTCACTTAATTCATCCATGTTGCAAAAATAAATGCGATAGGCCAGGAGTTAAATTGGTATGGCATATATGGTTGGAATTGTTGGAAATATATGGCTTCTTCGGAAATACAAAGGTACAGGTTCGAATTTCTGCAAATGGATTTACGAAGAGAATTTGTAAAACAAACTAATATGAAAACTATACAATGCGGAAGTAGTTGGAATTGACATCGGGTTCAGTTTATGCGAAGGTTAAAAACTGAGCAGAGCAAAGGTAGAATCGAGAATTCCGTAGTAACGGCCGCTAGATATTTATGTGCATGTACGGAGATCGTGCATTAACATCAATTAGTATGGATAGTTAGAGCATTATGTAGAGAATTTATATATAGATTTCCTTCTGAAATTTGATACGACCTAACTAAATTTGTAAAGCAGTGCATGTACATAACGTAATGTATGTACTATAGATGCAATAATGAATTTGAGAAAGCCATATAGCATTTTTGTTGTGAATTGAGTGCCAGCATTGTTTCAGAAATGCACCATTATTAGCACCGATTGCATGTGCACAGAATAGTGGCGATTCTGATCTTGTGATGTGCTAAAGTGTTTGCTAGAACGCAGTACGAGGAATAGGCTCATTAAACAAAATTGAGCAATCCGTTTCATGTTACCCATTCAAACTCGAGGGATCGAATATCGAGTTGATTGGAAACCTTTGGCCAAAGTTCTGTACTGTTGTAACAATCGTGGCGTAATACGGATTGTTTTGATGGTGCAAAATGCAGTGATTTCATTTGAGTTGGGACTGTGACTTACTTTAAGAATTGTTTCCTCTGGAAACACGACTGTTTCAATGTATTCAAATTCATCCAATCGTGTGAGGATTTCCTTCATTGGTTTTGACTCGGACTTCTTTGCCATGGCACAAATGCCAACCAAAACTTGCTTACCCTCACAGCAAGGGTTCTGTTCTTCCCCGTTGGGCATTGTTACCTTAACAAGGACACCAAACGTTTAGAATTTAGAATACAAGTCAAAAATATATTCTGCTGAAAACAATTAGTTCATGGTGTAAGTTTTCTGCGAGTTTGTTCGGACGGAGTTGAGAGTTGAAATACATGAAATATTATTGATGTTACTACAAGCGAAAGTTTGCCCCGGCTGATCACCAACATTACTACGGTAACTTAACTTACCTTTACATTTATTCTAGTTTAAGGACAAAGATTTCCCATTTGAATTTTACCAAGCAATGCCACACACAGATTCGCATTCTAGATTAAACTAACTTTTAGACTAATAGAATTGCTGTAAGGAAGCCGGTAGAATGAAAGTCAGCAAAGAAAGTATAGCACTTCGAATTATTTTTTTACCAATATCAGATCAATCGATCGCAGCTGTCGATAAAGAAACAACTTTACGGAAGTGAATAAAAGGAGAAATTTTTCTTTATTAACTGTGCACGTGAGATTGCCAAGTGCCAGAACAAATTTACTAGGAATTATTATTATGAGATCCCAAGTGGAAATGCTAGGGTTGGACGCAAGTAAACCGTTAAGGAAATGGTACAGAATAATATCTACTCAATCGAAATAGAACCAACCGACGTGAAGAATCTAGCTATAATTTAATATCGAAATTATTAAATTCAAAAAGAATTTGAAACATCATCAAATGTGTCTGGCTGGTGTCTTTGATAAAACCATTTAAACCGTCAAGTTGATAAAACGATGGGATGAAATACATGAAGGAAAGCATGCAATTTAATTTGTTTTTAAGAAATTAAAGCGATAGCGTAAGCATTAATTCTGTTCAGTGCATTCAATGTAGGTTTTTTGCATAGTGAACATTGAACCACGAGTGGGTTCAAAAGCTGGTTTTTTGACAATTCGTTGATAAATGTTTCAAAATTGTTTTGTTGCAGACATCCGTATACCACCAATTAATGAAACTAAGTATCTCTGAGCAAAGTTATTATGAGGTTATCGCAAATTACTTTAGTTTTTACTTAGAAGAGCAAAAAGAAAACGAACGCGTATCAACTGGTTAGAATCGCCAGCCTGAAGTAGTTTCAATAAGTGCAAAAACCCATTTTTGAATGCAAAGAAACTGCATTCCACATCCAGCTATATTAAATAAGCAACATCAAAGCTACACGGCGACGACAGAGTTGCAAAGTATCTGTTGAAACTCTCAAGGGTTCAAGGTGTATTAGTTACGGCGGTTATTGTTATTGTCATGAAAGTATTACCGGATTTGCGATTGAGAAAGCACTGAAATTGAGAACTGGGTTGGAAGGAGATATAATATTTAATTTTAAATTGAACTGAAGAGAGGAAAGTTTTGACTGTAAATAGAAATAGGTGTTGATAATAGTTAATTAGTAGCCTACCCGTGGTCGGACATACTCAGGAAGGGGGCTACAAGCACTAAAGTAGTGAGGGTAGGTTGCACCGAGTAGTCCTTTATATCCAGCCTCCAACTCCGTGTACGACATTTTGCACGAACATTCGGGATTTGTGCAAATATTAGGATTCAAATGTAATTGTCTCCACTGGGGGAAAAACCAATCACTCCCCACTGTGTATCCAGTGGAATAATTGTCCGAAGATGACAATGGCGGAGATTTGTCCGTTTTGTCTGGAATCAGCGGTGAGGGTGCTGGCCCTTCCTGGAATGAAGAAACTGTCGGAAGTTGCAAATTCGGTTCTGGTACGGTTGACACCGTGTCCAACAGTAGAGTGTCTTGAGAGCCTTGAGAAGAAGTTTCCTCAAAATTGAGCTTGCCTTGTCGCCTGCAAATATTTTTAGGGATATCTTCCGTTTCATTACAAAAGCCAGTTCAGAATTATGCAGAATGAGAATGACTAAATTATATTTTTAATTTATACATTGTACGGACGGATGCTGCAGGAATTTTGCCTATGAAGGAGATTTGGAAACACCATGCATGCAGAACTCAGCACAAACAAACGTTTAACATTCTAATTCCCAAAAATACTCAACTAACTTCTACTTAAATACCATTTCTCTGAGTCTGAGATTCATCTCGGCTCCGTGTCTGAAGGCCATTTTTACAATTTTACATGAAATCAAAATAAATATGAGATCACCGCATTCACACAACGCAGTGTGAAACTTTCCAGTTTAAAAGACATGACATCAACACCTTTTACTCCACTCCAAGCTCACAAATTCTAAGGCAAAATTAAATGTGCTGAAATAGATTTTGAGTGGCTGTCAACATGTCAATCTGTCAAATGCCAAATCTTCAATTAACCAGATCAGACTCATCAGACAACCCAATCCAATGACGCTTTTAGTTTTGCGAGTTACAGTTAATGTTAGCGGTGTTTTAATCAATTTGTCTTTGCACAATGTCACTAAAAGCGTTCGTCATCCCTAAGATAATATGGCAAAATAGAAATTGCAGGAATGGTAGAAATCCATTCCAAATTAAACACACATTTTCCAAGGCAGTTTCGCTATGCCTTTTTCGATTTATGACAAAATAGAGCTTTTAACGAATAGTCAAATACAACTATACAACTAGACAGACCTCATTTTGGTGCTAGCGGACGGACGGTTGGGTTCTTGGCACGGATATGATTATGATTGTCGATCGCAATGCACTATCTGAGAAACTAACTCGCGCTTTTAAAATTATTTGCTGCTAATTAGTTTGGGTCGTAATTTTAACTAACATTTATGTGAAAACACGATCCTATTCCTAATATTCCTAATTAGTCGCACTGGGTCGAGACTGTGAGCTTGCAGTTTTGTTATTGTTTTGGTAATTTAATTTGAGCACCGCTGGTTTTGATGTATTCTGCATTTATATGCGCGAATTGACCGCTTTCCTTTGCGCTTTGATTTTAATTGTAGATATTATTCCACTCTGACTGCTATCAAATACAGAGTGGTACACTTTGTTATTTATTTTTTTTCAGCTGTGAATAAATGCGCACAATTTCGCCAAACTCCAACCTTAAATACTGTCGCGTTCTTGTAATGTATGCTCGTACTCTACTAACCTACCAAAGAATTCT
>JAQGCM010001399.1:0-15476 GCA_034699705.1 Hymenaphorura dentifera | reverse complement strand
AAAACCCTCTTTTTCTTTTCGTCCCATTTTTTTATTTTTTGTTATTTTGATCTGAATTTTTTACCACTAAATATCTGGGATGCGAGCTTTCCAGAACTATTTTTTTCGTAATTTAATTCCCTCCCGATTTTTTATGGCAGCCGGTCAAATTTTGTCATTTTACTTATGGGACATGCTTTATTACACTTTTGGCGAAATTGATCGGGCGGTTGACCACCAATCCATTCTGCAACATTTCGTAAGGCTTAGCTTACCAAAATTACACGACATGCCAATTTTCGAGTGCAAAATTGCAAATTTGACTAATTTTTTCTGTCTCACTGCATTATGCAGGTTGCATTTTGATCTCCCCAGTGGTGGAACGTGTGCGGTTGACCTACCCGCCTACACTGCAAAGTTGTTGAAGGCTTCACCCCTTCTTCTTCATCCGAGCAATGATTGGAAATTCGTCGAATTCTAAATTTTAAACGGATGGGGACGGAGATGCTTTTGTAAAAATTGGATTCCCTTGCAAACAAATTGTTTAGTTGGGGAACACAATTTTTTAAAGTTGGCTTGGTTCCAACTTACAACTTCATTTTAGCAGTGTAGTTTTAAATTTTGTTATTTGATTACCACAGGTTTCAAATACTTTTATCGCTTTTGCACCTTTTCTCGTAATAGGAGGTGTACAAACTAACCAATTGTGTAAGTGGACTTTCTGAAAAGTTGGATTTGTAATTACGTAACATGTAATTTAGTTATGTAATTTTCTACGTGTAATTCGCACAGCTACAGAATAAAAAATGCAAGTCAAGGACATACGTATATTTTTGAGTTGATTTTTATTATTTGATACTTGATCTGATTTTTTTTTTTCTAACCATATGCATATTTTACCTAGCATCTCAGCTTTAAATTTCACATTTTCAGCTAAGTTTCACATTTTCAAAGTCAAAATTTGACATTTTCAGCTAAATTTCGCATTTTCAAAGTAAAAATTTGAAATTTTCAGCTCAATCTGACATTTCAAAAGTCTTGACGTTTTTACCTAAATTACGCATTTTGAAAGCCAAAATTTGACATTTTCAGCTAAATTTCACATTGGCAAAGTCATGATTTGACATTATATTCAAGGGTTAGCCAGATCTGATTTTTTTTTACAACCCTTTGCTAAGTTGGTCAACTGATGAAGCTTTGTAAATGAAAAGTACAGCTTTAAATTAATTTAAGAAATTCAATTTCAGACAGAATTCATTCCTTGCATCATTCCGTATTATCGCATATTAATTAACACTTGTTTGACTTGCATATTTTTGGTTGCCAACACTCAAAACTTTTGTCATTCATGAGAGTGCGACTTGGGTGGGTGACTAGACTTTGAGCTGTCAACGCTGACACTGTCAGTCAGCAGTTTAATTTTTAAAATCAAGGAGCATGTTGATGGATTTGTTGAAAAATATCCACAATCCACACTAGAGGTTCAACAGGATTTGGATTTGGGGTCGAAACTTTTGAAACAATCAAAGTGCTGACTGATCCAGTCAACAATTAAAAAATTTGTAAACAGTAACGGGAAATTTATCACTAAATTTCCCCTACTTCCTAGTAAAGCTCAATCATCGAATCCGATTTTCTGTCCAGCCCAGATCAGACTATTCATACGCAGTGAAGAGAATGCGATGGAAAGATTAAAGTGTTGAAATTTTGGTCACAACTTTTCTAGTTACAAGTCATTTCTTTCACCAAACTTGACCCAAAAATAGACAAAATATTATTTCATTGATTGATTGGACTGATTGGAGGAAAAACAAATGAAAATTTGTTCAAAACCGAATCGGTTCGGTTTTGAATTTGTCCATGTGTATGTATTTGCCAGTGTAGACTCCTCGTCAGAATTAAGGGGAACTTGAAATTTGATCACTTATTGGTTATTTGAAGTCTAACATTTCAATTTAGGAGAGTCATTAAAATTAACGAAACTTAATGATGCAAAAAAGTCGCAACCCAGTCGAGTCGAGTTTAGACTTGTAGAATTTGAAAGAAATCAGGACAATTTGGAATTCGGAGTTTTCAAAGCACTCTTTATTACTGGAATCAAAATAAAAGCTGTGTTCCGTGCTTCGGTTTTGTCAAGAATTAAAATCATTGTTCGCATTATTTGCTTGATTTTGGGTTTTGCGTATTATTTGCTAAAATTAGAAATTTTAACAAACCTTGCGTCTTTAGAGTGACGCAGAGCAGAGTCCAACTCAGACTCTGAGTCACGGGCTTTGCATGGGATCTGGCAGTCAACAATAATCGCAATTTGAGAAGAGTTTGTAATTTTTGCAGGTCCGCTCCGGTACCGGGTCGGTTGATAACCCGCTTGCACATTTTGTTGACGAATTCGATTCATGGTTAATAGAATGTGATCTGGTCATAAGGATTTAAGACCGAAACTTTACCTGCGTATTTTGTCGAGCTTACAGCTCACGTCGGGGCAGACCATGTCTGCATATTTTTGCGAAAAATTTGGAAGGTTTCATATTTGTTGTCAATTTCTAGACTTAAATTAAATCTGAAGACCATGATTCCAATCAAGATTTGCAATCTGAGACTATAGCTGCAAACTACAAGTACAAGTAGTTATAAAGTGGTTTCAAATCAATATCCTGAGCCTAATTTTAACTAAATTCTTTACGCAATATCCAAGACGAAGACCAATATCAAGACCAAGATCCAAGATCCGATTCTTGAATCGTCTTCTTGATCAGCTTAATCAGAGTGCCAGCCAGATGGCATTTGTTGTGTGGAAGTTCGAAGTCGATGCCACAGAATGGGGGGAAATATTCCCGCCACTCTAAGCAGACGTGAACAAGACAAATGTCCCAAAAAAAAGTATGATTTATGCAGCAGGGTGAATTTATCACACAAAAAAAAGTGAACGAACAGAGCATCTTTGCATTTGCATCTTTGCATTCCTCAACCCTTTCCCTGACTAAACTGACTTGACTTGACTTGGGGTCCACGCAATGCAGATCCAATACATCATCCATCTTTCTTAAGGTGATAAGATTTTTTTTTTAGAGGTCTGGGTCTGGCTGACTTGGACTTGACTGCTTTGCTTTGTAGTTTGGTGAGAAAAATTCAAAACGAAACGAAACGAACTCCTAGACAGGGAAATCATTGGCCCTGAACCTGAGAAAAAATGTTTAGCATGCGATCTAACATCCAAGCATGGCATTGTTGTCCATGCATCAACAATCACAGCACAGGCGGGCGCACAGGTGAGTTTTATAACAATGCAATGCTGGCTGGCCAAGTTCGAGCCGAGCTTCGAGTGGAATTTTTGTAGAGTAAATCAGCATGGAATACCTCGTGGAGTAGTTGTAAGCCGTGAGTAAAAAAGTATGTAAGTAGTAAGTACTTAGTTTTGGTATGCCTTGCATTGAAAGTATGCCCTCCCGAGATCCCAGCCCTTCCAGCCCAGCCCAGTCAGTGAAAAACTACGTCGTCTTACGTAACTTACTACGAATGTACGCTACAACCCGTCCTACAACCGTAGAGCAAAGCAAAACACACCGTAACCAAAAGGGTTGAAAGAACGTTCAAGAAAGAAGGGGAAAAAACTGTAAAAAAAGCAAAGCACAGCACAGAGCAGCGCAGTGTTTTGCCCAAAATACCAGAAGACAGTCAGATTGGGCTCTCAACTCGACTCAAGGATTGTATTAAAGAATCCAAGAATACAACAATTACATCAATTAATTTAGTCAACAATGACAATGACGACCCATGTGCTGCAATATTCAACCATTCATTCATTCTGTTCATGTTTTCTGGTATTACGTAAAAGCAAGCCCAAAGACCCACCCCCGCCCGACCCAAAATACCTGCCCGAACCGGATGCGGGTACTTTGCGGGATGCAAGATGGATAACAATGAGTTAATGTACGCAGTAGTCAATCGTCGCCGTTTAGAGTGAAGAAATTTTGCAAAATTTTAGCAACCACAGCAATGCAACAATGCAAACTTAATTACCAGGGAATGAATTCCAGTTCCAACGACATTTCCCATCTGCGTGCTTAAGGATGCGGAGGTCAACGTTAAGATGGAATGCAATGCAGGGGCCATTCGCTCAGGTAGTCCTACTAGGTCTGCAAGGCTTGCAAGCTCCAATATAGCGGGAAATATTTGTGGTGACTGGCCTGGTTGGGTTGAGTAGTAGGGGCAGGGGTGCATCATTTTCTACATACATAGTCTGATTTTTTGTTCTGGAATTCGTTTGTTGTACTTTCCTCCGGGGGGGGGGGGGGAACCCCGCAAGATGATAATAATAATATAAACACAGATGATCCCCTAGTAGTAGCTAGCAAGAAGATATATTGTGAGAAAGTTGACTTGGAAGAGTTCGCGCGCTGCTGCAGCTGGTCCTCCTGGTCCATTCCGGGTGGAATTCATTGCTCTTTACGTTTTTTACACAAGTTTACGTTTTCACCAAGTCGTCGTCGATTGTTTGTTGTGCACGCACACACACACACACATACATTGTTGTTGTGGGTGCGAGATCGAGATGCATGCTCACAACTCACAACAATGCAAGCCTTGCCATGCCATGGCCATGATGAAATCGAACACTGCATTACATTCACATTACCATTAACATTAGCATTAAACAGAAGATTATGCAGTCTGAGTCTCAGCAATTCAGAAATTCAGCTCCAGGTTCGGTTGGGCTGCTCGGCTGGGTGGGGGTTGGATTCAATGGACTTTCTCAGGGTCGACCGACCGTTCTAACGTTGTGACTAAACATGCATGAGGATAACCTCACGTATCAAGTTTGAGTCTGCCTGAGCTGTGCTGCTGTGTAACAACACCAACACCATTGCACCGCACCGCACCACCCTCACAAAAATCTCTGGCTTCATCTTCATCTTCATCTTCATTCTGAGTAATTTTACTACAATACTGTAATTTACGCAGTCAGTCCCAGTCGTCAAGTCAAGTCAAGTCAATTCACTTTTTAGCTTGTCTTTTTTTCATCTGGCCGATCTGGCTGTACATACATATGTACGGATAGCTTTCTCGTCAGAGGTTCTTCCCCTCTGTGCTGCACTGCATTGCACTGCACTGTAGGATTTCTTGGCAGAAAAAGTGGAAGGAATGCCAATTGCCGTGCAGCAGGCAGGGAAAGCTGTCCGTCAATTTGGATAAACGATGGGCGAATAGCGAGTGAGATACACGCTGGCTGGTAGATGTTTGACCTTTTGCTAATTGAATTAGAAAATTTTAGTGTAAAATCTGCAGGTAGATTTCCGCGAGATCGCGATATGCGAGATTTCTGGGGACGGACATTTGTTGGGAATTTGGAGCAAATTGGCGATAGAAATTAAAATTTTGCTAACATCGAAGTTTTTCAAATCAAATTTCATCAAATTTTCGGCTGCCGACTGAATGAGTCGTCCGATGCATTGCAGCAGCAGCAGCACGGCTCTCACACCACAGTCGTACTTCTTACATATCTTGGATGAAAGGAAAACCGTTTAAGCTCGACAGGTGTTTTGTTTTATTACTTTACTACGACTACGACTACGAATACTACGACTAGATCTCACTACGCGATCTGATCTGATCAATCCTTTCCTAATCGTTTGTTTGGCTCATAAATAAAGTCTGTTGGGCTCTGAAGTTCGTCCACTGAACTCCGCCGAACCATGTACAAGTCCAAGTACAAGTACAATGTTTCAAGTTTCAACGCTCAGTTTCAGTTCCTTCAAACGTATCAAATTCCTGGTGCTCGCAGTACCTGGTTGCTTGGATTGTTTGGGACGAGGACGAGGTCGGGGCCATTGGACTTGGACTTGACGATGCCGCCGACGACGACGACTATGCAATGCACAGGTTTTTTTAGGAGCTAAATGTTTGCCTTTCTTTGGAATTAGTTAGTCAAAGGTGTGATGAGACAATAATGCATGCGCAAAGCACTTCCACTCGCCACTCTGTAAATGATGATCTCATCTCAATCTCATCTCTCAAACGATTTCCTGTCGTCGGTCGAGCTGAGGGAAAGTTTTAGGCAAATCTGTACGTATATGAAATGAACGAATGCAAACGAACACAACAATGAACGATTCATTGTTGCAAATTGCGCAGCAGAGATATATCACAAAGCAAAGTAAACGCAAGCAAAATCCAACTTAGCAAATGTGAGAGACTAAGATTAGACTGCATTAGCATTGTGCAAATTTTCTTTAAGTACGATGAAAAATACGCTGGAGCCCGTTTTGCAAACTTTGAGGAAAGGTCTCCAAATTTTTATTGCATGCAAAATTGTCAACCTGCATGCTCATGCTTTCTCTGCCAAACTTTCACCCAGATAAAAGTGCATTCCATACGGACGCCTATTAGCATTTTGCATTATGTATTGCACTCCTTCTATCCCAAGAAAAGCAGCCAACTGTAGCCACGAACTGGAGAAAACTAGAAACCAAAGTGCTAAATTTCCAGTTGCCTTTGCAAAAAATAATTCTATCTACAATTTCCAGCGTTTAATTTCGGTTTGAGGTCTTAAAATATCTTGACTACTAGTATTTCGGCTCAAAAAAAATCTAAACTTCGGATGACTAGCTCTCAAAATGTCATAATTTTCCAGATTACTGAGGAATCTAATTCTCCTAGCTTGAAGACCTTGCTGGCAATGACAAAAAATCTCCAAAAATACTACGAACGACCAATCCAATCCAACAAATCTGGAAATTTTTCGCAATTAGCAATTCTGAGAATTCTGTAAAATACTGCATACATCATAACATGGCCGCGACAGTCAACAAACCACCAAGCAGTTATGGCTAGCTAAGCATTTCTTCGGCTTGGCTACAAAAATGAATCCCCCTCCATAAAAGGTAAAGGAGCGGGAGTTGTGCCTGTGCGGTGGGTTGGTTCACAATTCCATCAGCAGATGGTACAGACGACTTTTGGACTCCTCAATCGCAGTTTCGCAAATCTCTGGCTGCTTCTCGAGTCTCAAATCCAGTTTTTCACTCCAGTCCCAGTCCCCAGTCCCCCAGTCCGAACCGAAATCATCTCCAAACGCAAGCATTGAACTTCTTGGAATTTCCTCAGACTTGCTACGTGTACACTGCACTGCAGTCTTATGGAACATTCTCTTCTTAGTATTTCTTCACTTTTCTTGTGTTTGCATTTTGCATAAATTTTTTTTTGGACAACTAAACCCGATCATCATCATGTCATTTATGTTGTCCTTAGTAGAAAGTACAGTTCGTTTCTTGGAGATTGCTGCACCCAAGGATACTTAAAATATTTTAGCATTTTAGAATATTCGTGTTGTTAGTAAATGTACAATTATGGTAAAAAAAAATGGAAGATTTTCTGAATGTGATTTTCTGAAATTTCAGTGCAACGCTCGTAATTTTCCCCACACTCATCCATTCGACGAATCGCCTTGCCCCCCCCCTCCCAGCAACAATTTTTTGTACCCCCTTCCTATGTCAGCGTCAATGTCAGCGTCGTCAACGTCCGAGGAAGGAGGAAGGAAGGAAGGAAATTTGTACGGACCGAATGAGCAGTTTTTTTCGGAATACATGCAGCTGCTGCTCCTGCCAACTGCCGCCATGCCAGTTTTTTTTTACGCTACACACGAGACGACCAACCCCTTGGACAAATGTTTTTTCCAATTTCCAATTTTTTACAACTTGAACTTGGACTTGGCTGAGACGGTCCGGAACAGAAATTATTGGGATTTTCTTTCAACTCCTCTACTCAGCAAATTGAAGAGATGGATAGATTTTGATTGTTGTACTTTGGACTTTGATTGTTCTATTGTTAATTTGCAAGCAGCGTAATCTACGCATGCATGCATGTTTTCGTGAAGTCAAAGATGAATTAAATATAATAATTTTCTCGTTTCTTTTATTGGTTAAGTAGTAGTTGGCAGATCATTTGGTTTCACAACAAAGGTCAACGGCGAAAATGATCTCATCAAAACCAGAAGCGTCATCGTCGTCACTCCAAAATTTGCATTTTTGGCAGTGAATTGCGAAAGGTTGTAGTAGTAAAAAGTACAGAATCCTGAGAATAAGAAAAAAATTAGTAGTAATTGCAACACCCTCACCTACCTGGCCTGGCCTGGCTGACGACCTGGCTCTGGCTGGCGCCCTTGAAATAGTTTTTATACCCTTAATTACTTTGTACCTGTGCTAGTGCTGTGGAGGAGTGCGAGCGCAGTGCAATTTCTCAAGGTAAAGTTGCTTCTTTTTTTTTTTTTTGCTACAACGAAAAAATTCGCAATTATTTGAACTCAAGTTTGTCAGTGTAGTGTTGTTGACCAACAAACCCGCCCGACCCGACCATTCAATGATCGCAAAAGCTCGTGATGATGATAGAAAATTTTTGCAATGTTTTTGCTCCTGGCTCTAAAGTGGTTGAAATCATACATTCACATTCACATTCACAAATTCGCAATTCACAACTCACTATGCATGCATGCATGCATCCGTTCCAATGACTGACACTGACTCACGGTACGGTTGAGTCAGACTCAGACTTGCTCAAAAGTCATTCAACGTGCTGCTGGTGCCGGTGTTCAACTCTGTGCTGTGCGAAAAAAAAACGTGCAAAAAATAAAGTACAACGTACATCCTTGAACCTGACCAGCCCAACAGCAATGCCGCCAAGGCAAGGCAAGGCTTTGACTGCAAATTGCGACTTTTGTTAAAAAGTTGGTGCCGGCGAAAGGGGTTTTGGGACTCCGGAACAGGGCAAAAAAATGTTGCAAAAAATGTGCAAAAAATGCACACCTGCTCTACACCGACGGCAAGGCACCCAACAGCCAAGCACAGCACAGCATTGCAAAAGTCAACGAATCATCTCCCAAATTCTCACGCAAATGAATGGTGAATGATTTGGTTCGACATGCACACGTCTTGTATCATTTAGCCTTGAATTAAGAGTTCTTTTGTGCACAAAACTTTTTAATCAAAAAAAAAAACTTTGCCTTTTTGGCCAACAAGTTTTTGCAATTTAGACTTTAGACGGTCGAGTGATTTTTGAGCAAAAGTTGTTCTTTTTGATCTTCAGTGACTGACTGAGTTCGAGTTCAATCGTGAGATTGATAATTGAGCACTTTATTTTTCTGTGAAAAGTTTCTGCTAGAAAGAATCTTAAGCATTTGACTTTCAATCATGAACTTGAATAATGAATTCTTGGCTTTTTATTGATTGTTGACTTTTCATGGGCTATAAGGCAAAACGATCGAGATCAAATTTTGTGTCTTAATTTTCTCCCTTTGCGGGTGATTTCGGTTGACTATGCAATAAAAACACTAAAAAAAAATCAGTTGCATGCATCTGAGACCAGGACCACGTGTCCAAATCGTAATTTGTTTTGCTCTCAAACTCAACTCACCATGCACGTTTCAAAATTGTACATAGTCATCAGCGTGCCTCCCCCCGAAAAAAAATCGGGCAAATCTGTTACGTAACTTACGTACTGTATGTACGTTGTACGTTACATATTTGACTTAAGAAATATTAGGTTACATTTATCCTCATCTGTCTGGTGATGCCGAAGAATTAAAGAGACAGGAAGTTGGACTCAACATTTTTTTGTGTGTGTTCCGCTCTTGCATATGTTTTGTGTTGTATTTTGCTATGGAAATCTGTAGGTTGAACTGAACTGAAAATCTCCGAATCCGACTCATTTTTTTTCGTGTGTTGCCTTGCCGGCCGCAGCCGCAGCCTGAGAAGGGCTCGCACGACTCAAGGGCTCGCTCACTTGCTATTTCCGGCTGGTTGTCGTCTCAGCCCCACTGTGGTCGTAGTCGTAGTCTGAGTTTTAAATATGAGAGAGGCGACCAAGTGCTTCAGACTTCAAACTACACATAGTGCTGGATAGTTTGGGAAAGTGAAGTTAAGAGTGATGATAACCCAGAGAGATGAACTGAGGAGATTGCCTAATCCGAACTTCCTCCTCTCATTAATTATCTCCAAGCAGCAGGAGCAGGAGCAGCAGATTTTTAGAACCAAGGTGGTGTCATGGCGTCGTCGACCGACCAACCCGTCATCCTTTCCAATATCAGGAGCGCCAGACCCCACAATTACAACACTACGTACATTAAGACATTTTCACAACTTCACAAAGGGGTAAAGAAGTCACGACAAGACGCGACAAAAACTAAGCAGGACAAGACAAGACTTCGATTTTGTCGAAAAGTTCACTTAGATATTATTAAAAAAAAATACTGCCAAAAGTTTACTCAATTTTTTAATATAGGCGCCGCAGATTTTCTATTTTAAAGTTTCGAAACTGTCAAATTTCGCGACGACTTTTCTTTTTCTGAAGATATTGCGCAACCAGTCGGCCAAATCATGGCAGATTTTCAAAAGTACTCTGCTTGGCGCATTTCTCTTGCGAAAAATAATTAAGGGCAACCAAAACAAAAACATGTCACAATGAATGAAGTCATCGTCGTCGTCGTCGTCGTTGTCGTCTTGGCTGGAAGAAAGTCGTCGACTCTGTCATTTCTGTCCTTCCATGCATAGCAGCATGCAGCAGCAGCTCAACTCTCATCCAATTTGCTTTTGCAATTATTGAGTCGTCGTCGTGCGAGGAAGGCAAGCATACAATACACGAAACGTACACGCGTCTGTCTCCACCGAAATTTGTTGTATTCTAATTGAATTATTGGTCACAATGGGCTCCTCGCCCTAAATTTCCCTGAATTCCAAACCCTCAAGGGAAACAGCAGAGCAAAATTCATTTATTATTTACCCGGGTATTATTGCCTAGTGCTTGTGATTGCTCCGATTGCCAATGACTCATGTACTGACTGTTTAACTAACTGAACGATGCGATGGAGAATGGAGAATGGACGACGCATCGCATTCAATTCAATCAATCGGGTCGGCCGTCTTCGTCGTCGTCGTCCTTATTGTTGCCCTACTCATGCCTCCTGTCTCCAGCCGCCTAGCCTAACTGGAGCCGGCCCACTCTCCAGTAGTATCCACTACGTACATAATAATCTGATCCGATCCGAAAAAATAATACCCGGAGAAAGTTCTCTCTCCCTTCATGCATGCATGCGTGCGTGCGATGCGAAACTGGGTCAATATTAGACAGAAAAAAGTCGAATTTTGTGTGGAAACCGAAATAGCTCGCTGGAACGCTGGAAGTGGTCGGTCAGAAATAATTTGTCCAGGATATAAATACCCGGGTTCCAGTCCAAGTCCAGAGTCCGTAACCTACTTTTTACTACCCGAACCCGACCCCTCTTCATTGCATTGCAGTGCAGTGCATGGCTGTGTTTTGAAACGGATATGGCCAATAATCACGCACGAGCCCGAGAAGCCCGGCCTGCCTAGCATGGTGTCCAGTGCAGTGCAGTGCAGTGCAGTGCAGTGCAATGTTCCAGAAAATATGTTCAAAAATATTTACATGTAGTCAGTCGTATGGCATATGCGGGTTTCGGTGGGATCCGAATTCTCGGACTTGATTTATGTCCCATTTAGATCCAACCCGAATCCGAGTCGTCCGAAAATAACAAAAAAAAATACATGAATATGCATGTACATAAATGGCAGAAGCAGTGGCGGTGGCATATGGCGATTTCGGTGCGAGTGCGAGTATCCGGGTATTTAAACCCTTACCCGGTTCCCCACCGAGCCGCCGTACATAGTTTTTCTTTACCTACTTTCAGTGAACGGAACGGAACAAGTACGTAACATGCAATTTTGATCAGCGTTTAGTTTACAAGCAGCAACAGCAGCACGAGTTGCACATGTTGTAGTTTTGGTAGTTGTGGATGATTTGGTTGCTTAGCAACGAACAACGTGTGCTTGCTAGTCTGAGTAGGAGTTTTCCGATTCGGGGTTTTTTAAGCAGCCGCTAATCTTCCGAAATCATGCCCGTTCACGTGATGTAATGTTTATTAATTGAGGTTTGGTTGGGCCTAAGCCCATCATTGCCTGCCAGCCAGCCTTACTTGCTAAGCGGTTTTCGGGTTGATCCGACTCGACGACTGCCTGCGACTGATGGGATCAGACAAATCCGAATATCGTGAGGGCGACCAAAACTCTGGGGTTGACTTTTTGTCACTGGAGAACAAAGATAGCGGGAGTCACCCGGGTACCACCTTTGGCTTTGTTAAAAACTGAGCAGGAGTCTTTGCAAGTCTTGTCTTTGCAGTGCAATTGGGATTAACATCTCATGAAGACTAATGGCGGCATTCATTGGATGGATCTTCTGGATGAAGTCAGTCAGGTTTTGGAGTTTTCGGTTTCGGTTTCGGTATGATCGAAAACCGGGCACTGCTGCAGTGCCAGTGCAGCGTAGCTTTCAACCCTCGACTCGACATCGCCCCCTGGATTTTCCCAAAGATTCCGACTGACTGACTGACAGCAACATTTGACTCAATCAAAGTCGGGGTTCGTTTAATGAGCTTCCGGGACTTGGGATTATTTAATCTCTGTTGTACAAAAAAGAACAATCGTGGGGATCAAACTCATCAAACGGGCCGCTCCCGAGTCCCGACCCGACTGAGGAGTTAAAATTAAAATATAATCTCATGCAGCGAACGAAGCAGTTTTGACTCAATTAAGTTCGGAGTTAATTAATTTTTGTTGCAAGTTATGTTCTGTATTTAGGGCAAAGTTTGTTTAGGTTGCCACAGTCAAGCGTCAAACCCGAAATTCGGATTTCGAATTCAACTTGATCCTAAAGCCCCTAAGTGAAAGCACATAGTGAAAGCGAAGCGAAGGTTTTCATTGTTTCCTTCCAAAAAGTAGCCAGTAAAAATTTGGTGATTCAGGGATTCAGTTGAGTTCATTGAGAGATTGAAAGAGATTTGATCCTCTTACCCGGGTCGAGCCGACCCTAGAGGATTTTAAGTCTTCACTTCACCGCCAAAGAAAAAAAACAACCTGATGTGATGTAGGCCGGGGCCGGGACTCACCGAATGTGCGAAAAGTAATACAGACGCCCGCCGTGAAAGTCAGACGGAGACGCTTCGATCCGCAGAGGTCAGAATACCCGCCTTGCCTTCCCGCCCGAATTCTAGGATCGGAATCCTTTGCCCGTTGCGTAGCTTTTGCATTACGATCTCAATCCTCTGGGTCTGGCTCTGGGTCTGAGAGTTCATGAAAGTTTCGCTGCCCCCATGCATGTATCTAGCACGGTACGCAGCGAATGCAGAGCAGAGCAGAGACTTCAGACACCGAAAACTCCGAAGACTCCGAAAACTCCGAATATGTGCATATTACACCACAAGTCACGACTTATCCACGTGTCCGTCCAACTAAGGACTAGAACGCACATAATGTTCCAAATCAAACTTCCAACACACAAAAGCCAAAAACGAGCATCACATTCACATTGTACGTACGTACAAGTGGCGTGTACGGCGGCTCAAAATTTTCGGGGGATAAGGAAAGGAAAGGACCGAACCGATGCGATGGAGGAAGAAAATTGTTGTAGGGAAAAACATTGCATTGCATTGGAAGGACCGCACCGGAGAGAGAGGCAAACCTATACGTGTACAAGTAATGTACCCGAATTCGGGTAGAATAGGCAGAGAGATGATCCCAAAAGTCCTATTACTTGTACTACGCTCTGTGCATACAGTAGAGTAGAGTAGAGTACAAGTTCAAAACTTCTTGTTTGACTCACTATTAAATATACAGCAGTACAATATATGCGAGCAGAGTTTCAGAGCCCGAGTTGCCCGGACCCAAAAAACCCGGGCGTTACGTTACAGCATGTATATAAATTTCAATCGAATAAATTTCTTTCTTTATTCCCTGACCTGCAATGCAATGTATTGCAATCCGTGCTCAAAGAAATTAAAATTTCAGACGATTCCATTTATATTTCAGCCAGCAGCCAGGCTATTATATTTCAAGTCATTCATTCAAAAATTCAAATCACGCGCTCTGCCGTGCCGTGCCCTGCCCTGCCGCCGCCATCATGCGTACACTTGCACTTGCACGCATAGCATATTAAAAATGCGTACAAAAATATTCTCAATCTTCAAAAAAGCCCTTGAAAAAAAAACGCAAATATTTTTTTTTACTGAAGCAAGAACGCAAGAAGCTCACAAAACCCAGCCGCAGGAGCAGCAGCAGGAGCAGGAACTTTAAACGAAATCATAAAAGACCACTTAGCCACTTAAAGCTGATACAGTGCAGTGCAGTAGTTTGATCAATTAAAAAAATTAATGGTTGGCTAATCTCATCTGAGAGAGAGAGAGAGAGACAGGCAGGGACAGGACAGGACAGAGATAAGGGTTTGTTGATATTCGATATAACGTAGAATTTGTCTGTTTTGATTCTGTAGCATGTGGGTTCGTCCTAGTCGTAGTCGTAGTCCTAGTCGTGAGTTCATCGGGTTGGTTTGGTTTTTGGTTTTTGAATGCACGTAAATGTAAAATGTAAGGCAAGTGTGTGTTGTGTTTCGAATATTCGAATATATGCATGCATACATGCACTCGTAATGTCGTAATTCGTAAGGTTGAAGAGTTGGTGCCTCGAATCTCACATCTCTCTAGCAAAGTCTGGACTGGATGATGCGTTTCCCATCAGAATGAGTCAAACAACCCATTCATTTCCCGTTCCCCTCTCCTGTGAGCTGAGCTGTGTTATAAAAAAAAAAGTAGGAAGGAAGTTGTTGTTCTCCACGTGGCAATGATTTTACTACGAGTACGAGTACGACGAGTACGAACCTTACACTTACTCCTACAACTACTACTTTTACTATTCACTTCCTGCCTGGTCTGGCGAGTCTGGCCTGCTTTTGCTTTGCCTTCACATGAAACTGGTACAGGCGAAATGGCGAAATAATGCAAGCAGACAAAGTAAGCATGTGAGAGAAATTCTAATAAATGTACAGCAGGCATCGTATCGGCATGAATTAGAAATGGAAAAAATATGAACTCTTTGAAAAATAAGAGAGCCAGACTCTCGCATCGCCTGCCTACATGCATAAATTTCTGCACAACTTGCAATTGCACTGCAAAATTGCACTTGCTGCAAATATTACAATTAATTCATGCAAGTTCTTGGAATTAGAACGCAACGTTGGAACCCGTACCGTCTTAAAATTAATTGATCGTCACGTGTTTTTTTTGGGGCTTTTTATTACCTGGTCTTAGTCATAGTCATTAGAATCATTTTGCAATTTCGAAGGTATTGTCTACTACTTGCTGTACGAGTACGAGCTGAGGCATAATTGAAAAGAATGAGTTCACATCACAGTTAGTCACAGCCTCACAGCCAGCCACAGCGCAATTATTATGCAGAGTCTGTTAAGCTAGTTATGCTGCTGCTCCTGCCTCATGTTATGGAGTTATTATGCACAAAATCCAGATATTTCTGGTTTCAGAAAATTTAGCAAGTATCCAGTGCAGTGTCGCAGCCAGTTAGGACTGGTGGGAGGACGGAGGAAGTAATTAGGCAGTTGGGGCAACATGACGTAAAACTAAAACTTAAGACGTAAAACGTAAAAATAAC
>JAQGCM010001398.1:0-15478 GCA_034699705.1 Hymenaphorura dentifera | reverse complement strand
CATCTCACTCAAACTCTCAACTCAAATGACAGAGTTTTAGACTTTCTTCTTGCTTATCGAATTCCCGTTGAATCATCTTGTCGGCGATACGGTCACAGCTGTATAACAGAGTTTTATTTGTTTGATTATTGTTGAATTATTCTAGTGGCACAAATCTAATGAAATTAGTCCACAAAAATTAATAAATTGTAATCAATGAATTATGAAAATCCGGGCATTGTTCACTTGTATTATAACAAGTTAAGTTGAGGTGACTAATCGGACAACTCGGAAGTCCGAGGTCAAGTCCATTTTACTCCAAAATTCCTGCTTTTATGGCAAGCATTGATTCATTTACCGTTCTGCTATTGTTTTGCTTGTGTTACGAGAATTGTAACTTTAGTCTGATGCGAAGTCAAAGGCTTGGCTTCAAAACACATGTGAAAATTGTCAATATGCAGATGAGTTGTGTCAAAGAAGAAGCAACAAAAATGCCATCAATTCTAGAATATTTAGCTAGAATCCGCTTCCCAAGAAATTCTCCAGCCGGCTCCTCCGAATTTTCCCTTGTCGGAGCTGGGAGAGAAGCCGAAAAAAAAACTTACCCCATATGTGAATATTTATCATATTTTTGTTTCTCGCCAAAGCGAAACAAGTACAGGAGTGCGAGAGTAGAGCAGTAGTAAAAAAAATCGGACGTTTGTCGTTTTGAACAAGAAGACATGGGTAAAATCTAACCCTTTTGCCGGCGAAGCTTGAGCTGGAATTGCTGCAGTGCAGTGCAGTTAAAATGCATGTGGAATAAGAGGATCCCACATTTCCATATAATCATAAATAAGACGAACGAACGGAGGAGTCGAAGAAGATAATAAAAAAACAAGCAATATGTTTTCACCAGAGCGAGAGATCCGATCGTGGGAAACAAGAATTCCAACAAATAATGCCCTAGTCCGGGAGTTTTTTAACGCGACTTGCTGCTCTACACTTGAAACTAAAGAGACTTTTTTAGCGTTTTTTTCGGGGTTTAGTTTTTTAACGGAACTTGTGTTACCCGTTCGGATGAGGATGAGCAAAAGGGTTGTTTCTACTTTGTAACTTGTCACGTCACTCATTTTTGAGTCATCTTCGTGTACAAGTCTCGTTATTTATAAACGCTTTAAAAAATTAAGGGCCCCAAATATCTTCTGTTATGAATCCGGAATCCAGTTCACTTCCGAACGGGATAGGCCAGAGCTTGCTGTCTTAAGAAATTGATACGGTCACTAAATCCTCCGAAGTCGGGAGAAGGTAGCCGGCATATGTATTAATTAATTGTTGATCGAGCTGCAAAAATTGTTGTTTACTCGTCGCGTCAAAAACTCTGGACGATTAAGCAAACCGCCTTACTAACTTTCTGAAGCTAGCGCATCCATAATTAAAAAATTATAGTTAGGGATTTCGATTTGGTTGGGATAAAAAAAATCATCTGATTTGGGTGTAGATGCTCCGAAATCAAACTTTGTATTTTCCAACGAATAAAACCTTATAAAAATTCTTTCAACTCTTTCTCACGATCAAAATTCTTCCCTGAATCTGAAAAAAATACACACAATCACAATGAGAATCCTTTGCTCACAAAATTCTTTGGCGTCCATTAAGCAGCTACAAGAATCCTTTCCTTTTGATTTTTGTTGCAAAGTTAAAAAAAAGTCTTGAAATCTTTTTAGAAGAATAAAAAAAGACCAATAATAATAATAGTAGTGCAGTGGAATGGTTAGGAGAAGAAAGGGATTGTTGTCCCTTTGGCGGTGACGGAGAGAGACTTTAGACAAGACTCTGGCTTCCAAAATTCTATACTTTCTGTCCTCAATTTATTGAAAGAGTCGTCGTCCTCATCGCATCGGTCGTCTCTTATTTCAATCCATGCGTCGCGTCCGTCCTCCCCATAAACACTCAAAGGGTTCTCTACTTTACTTCCTTCCTTCCTCGGGATCACAAGGAGCAAGAATTGAGTTTGAAATCAAAACGGGGGTTTAAAAAAAGGAGAGAAGGAAATCATAATTCATCAAAGTCAGAGTTGCGAAAAGGGAGTGGAAGTTAGTGGAAGTGATACTTTCCAAATGAGTCTCTTTTTTATACTGTATATGCATGTATGTATTTCGCCTGCCTTTCATTAAAAAAGTGCACAGCACACAGCAGCACAGCAGTCGTCGTCCTACAAAAACTTTTGACAGTCTTACCTGTGGCAATTCGATAGTAAACATTTATTTGTACATTTTTTTAAAAGTTCAATAAATAGAACCGGGCTGGGCTCCATAAGTTGCATTCTCCTTATAAATTTGCTTTTGCCCTGGGGCCCGACATGGACGACATGATTCGATTCTTCTACTGCCGAGATAATCGTCAATGATTTGAAAACTCATTTTTCATATGATTTGAAGTTTTTGAAGGAAACTTCAGCCCTTAACTCCTTCCTTTTTTAAAGAATTTGGGGGAAAATTAGATTCATGTGACGAATTGAAGTTGGGTTTTGATTGTTGGAAAAAACATTTTGTTGTTGCATTACACACTACAAACTGCTATTACTACTCCTTTCCTTCCGTCCAATGTTCCTGAGAGCAGTCAGCAGTGGAAGGGTTCAAAATTTTTAACGCAAATACAAAAGCAATAATGATCATCAATCACAAGGAACATGAACATTGACATTGGGCTGTGTAGGCCAAGCCATGACATTGACATTCTTGCGCCAATCGACTGGAGAAAAACAGAATTCACAGGAGAACTAACATTTTCTTCATTTTTATAAAAGCAAAAACTGTTCAGCCTAAGAATAGATTTCTGAATTTTAAAATTGTACTGGTAGCCTGAGGCATATTTCAAAATTGATTGGGAATTTTTGGAATTTTGTGGTTGCAGTGTAAAGTTTTCGTTCATCTGTACTTTACATGCAACATAGAAGTCCTCAACCAAAAAATTCGGAATGGCTTTGCTCCTATTGCAGAAGACCAAGGACCTTTCTGATTTCTTTTTCTTCAGATTGCTGATATTTAAATTTGTTGAGATAGAATTGAGCGTTAAGACTATTGCAACTGCCAAACCATTCCAATTAGGAGACTTGAGCTTTGATTTTCTACTGAATTGAGAACATTCAAATTCCTAGAATTACTAATTTACTGTATGTAGACACAGAATATATTTTTTGAGCAAAGATCTCTATCTCTATCTCTGTCACACAATTGACAATTCATGCATGGCAATACTCAGGCACTTCACAATTCACATTTCACATCCAATAACGTGACTTTGCACAGCGACCAGCGAGAGCGACGCAATGTCTTGTCAGAAATGAGAGATTCTATCACCCAAAAAATGAGTCAATCTTTTTTAAAAAATTTCGTGCTCAGTACTTTTTTGTATACTACTACAAATGTTAAATGTAGATTTTACTTTGAGCTAGTGTTGCAGGTGAAGGAATTCCATAAGCGCTCAATATTCTCGTCGACTCCTCATTTGCATTGAATGGAGGAGAATGCAACAAAGTGATTTGGAGAGATTATGATCTGTGCGACACAACAATGACAAAAGTCCAAGTCAATTTGCTGGCAACGAAGTACAGAACAGAGTACATGCGTTTTACAATATCTAAGCTCTTCTTAAGCTATTTTTCTCCTCTTGTGTCGTTCGTGAAATGAAATCAATTCTTAATTTTTACCCTTTGCAATTTTTTCTCCAAATTGACAAAGTACAAGTTATGTCGCACGCAGTGATTGCGATTGGGACGGGCCTCTACAAAAGACATGAATCCGAGTCGAGCTTTTACTAATATTTTATACATTTTTCGAGCCAAAAATCTCCAGTTCTTGCAAAACTTTACGCACAGGTTACCTGGGGGCCATGAATATTTTTCAGACACACTTTTGACAATTGGACATGGGGTGCAAGTTGAGCCCTTGCCCTTGCCTTCGACATAAATTATGGAAGAATGATATTATTCAAGAGTTAATTTTTACCAGCCTGTTCAGAATCTGCACTGCAATGCTCTAAACAAGGACTCGTACATCTATTGTAATAATCTTGAGCATTTTTCGTTTTATTTTTAGTGGAGAATACGAATGCAATGTGCAAGTGGTGCACTGCATGCATAAAGTACACGGTCTAGACTAGATTAAGAGAGTGTGCTTGACAATAGTTAATACTTTTGCAGGCACAAGTTGTTGGGTGAAGTCAATTGGGAATGACATAAAAATGCACACACGAATAACCCAAGGATTCAAGGGTCGTTCCAAGTCTGAACACAATGGGCTTTGATTTTTTGTTCAGCATTGTAAATTGCAGCACAATATCTATTTAGATTATTTACTAGTTTGTAAGGGATTCTACTTGCCTAACAAAATTGCTCAAATTAGGCTTTGCCCTCACTCAGTGAGGACAAATGTGTTTTCATCAGAGAGTCAAAATCAAAAGCAAAATTTTGGAACGATTGCATTTAATTTCTTAGATTAATTTAAAAATCAATCAAGCAACGAGACTGTAGGCAGCAAGGACATTCAAAAAGACCACCCCTGTTGCCTATTATTTTGAAAAATAAATTTTGAGTTGTATTCACATTCACATTCGAATTGCCTGTTTAGCTGGAATGGTGATTGACAATTGTGGTCCGGCTAAAACTAACTAAATTTTTCCTATTCTATTGCATTTTTTTTCAAAAGCCTGCAAAGTTAGTTCAAGTTTTTGGGATACAACCTAACGAGTCCCAAAATTAGTTTGAGTTTATTGAAACGCCAGAATTACGTATGTGCATAAGTGACTTGTCCAATTTTTACTGCAGCTTCGTGCTGATTCTGATCTTAATGTTGAAATTGGTTGGGCCATGTTCTCACTTGAATAAAAGCTATTTAAAACTAGGAATTTTTAAAGCATTTGTCGGCCATAACAAAAGAATGTCTGAGTAAGGAAATTTTGAAATCGATAAATTATAAAGTGTACCAAGATGCTTTGGAATTATTTTGGTGAGCTCAAATTTAGAAAAAGTTTGCGTCTGACTAAAATTATAGTATGTAATGCTTAAATGGCATTAAATTGTTGTTTTTAGTAGCTTAATATGATACTTACTATATCAGTTGTATGGTACGTGTCCTTCAGCAGTTCTACTTGTGCTGCTGCATTTGATTATAAACTTATAACAATTAAAAAAGTCAACATAATTTGACTTTAAAAAAGCATGTAGCCGACGAAATGATAAGACAATAATAAAGCAGCTGTTGTTCTGTGCAGATGCAATAATGTGCCTCATGTCAAGTTAGCTAACAACCACTCATTAGTTGCCACCTTTCTTCTCCAACAAATGAAGTACCTTTGTGTTTATGAAAGCTTGACGCACTTAACGGATTCATCATTTTAAAATGCATCAGAAAAATGAGAGCAAAAAAGGCAAGAGTTTGAAGACAGCGCAGCGGAAGGAATCGAGGCACAGAAACAGATGCAATCAATTGCACATAATTTATAAATAATTGTCCGATTAAATTCGAATTCGTCTCTTATACAAAGTAAGCAGGATTTTTGTTGAAATCCAAATCCTAGAGCAAAAAAAAAATCAAGTTTTGGCAAATTTTGTTCAAGATTGCTGTAAATAATTTGTAAAACAGAGTGTGAATGTTTAGAATACCATTCGACGTATCTTTTGATTTACATGATTCAAACAAAAGGAACCATAGTTAGGATTCTCCAGCGCTAGGTTGGAGTGCAGGGATTTGCATAGTTTTTAGTGAAACATGAGGTCAGGATGGTCATGAATGCCATTAGTTTTCTATTTTTGTATCGACAACAGCCAAACCAAGCTAAGAAAGAGCACAGCACATGCACATATGGGGAAAATAATGATCTCTGCCTACTTGGATCTGGAATATGCAGATGAGGAATCTGAGCATTTCCTGCCGTCTTCACACGTAAACTGAATACAAAAATGCAATCAATTCTAAAAATTCATATTTGTGTACATATTATTACTGCGACACTTACGCGTAGTGTTTGGAAGGGTGCTCACGCAATGCAGTGCAGTGCAGTGCTGAGATAAACGAGCAGGCAGGGATTCGAAAGATGAAACTGAAACTTCTACGTGCTACTAGCGCTACATTACATCTGCATCCAGTTTCGTGGAGAACCTCGTCCTCTTTAGTCAAGTCAAATCTGTGGATAGTATTGTATTCGAGAACAGGACTCAAGTCCCAAAAGACATTAAGAAGCCTAGAAAGCAAAGCAAAAAATGAACAAACGATACAAAAATAAAAAATCGGATATGGATTCCGATTTTTGGTGTTCAAGTTCCACCATCCACTATTCCAAATAGTTCGAACTACAAAATTCCAAATCTTTGGTTCAAATTGGCTAAATTTGACTATTTCCATAAATGACTGTCGGCACAAAAATTAGCTTTATTTCGATTTTGAGGATTTGACTTGTTTCGTTAGTAGCGTATCTCACGTACTACACCTCTGACCAAATATGCACTCTAATCGTGCGATTCTTTTGATTTCGTAATTCTTACGATATCATTTAAGAAGGTAGGTAGGCAGGCATGTTAGTTAGAAAATCCTTTGAGAGAAAAGACGGGGCGCGGACGACGCGGATGCGGTGAGGACTGACTGCCTTTGACTGCCTGAAGACTAAAAAAAAGTCTTTTGCAAGTTAAAAGTTAAAAAGTATTAAAAAGCGGCTTGGTCCAAGACTTGAGAGAAGAAATGAAAATGAAGAAGAATAAAAGGGCCACATTGAGTGGAATGTTCTTCTTTAAATGTAAAGCAAGCTAGCTGCATATCAAATGACATACAATGATGAGCGACTTACAAGGTAAAGCCTTTTTTCTGGCTCAATGCAACAAAAATCACGAGTCATCGTGTCGAAATATTTTTTTGGTCTTCTTCTTCATATTTCTTTTTTTCATCTCTTTTCATTTTATGGTCTGTCCTCATCGTCCTCATCGGATTCAACAGATTTGTTCTTTATGTTACGTAGCTCTCAGATCTCAGCTCCATCGGTCAGAATCATAATCAGAATTCAGACTCAGACCTCTCCTCCGTAGTTTTCGTTCGTATTATGTGTAAGTAAAAGACAGCAGATCTCTCAAAAAATGCAGATATTTGACGTTCCTCCTCCTTCAGATGAGAAGATGAAAAGATTTCATTTTTCCTTTGACGGTGAAAGACAGTGATATATGCGCTTATTATTATCATTATCATCCTCAACGTTTGACGAAATGATCTCCAATTTTTTCCAAGTTTCAATGAACCGTGATATTGAACTTGTATTGCTAAGTGAATGGATCGAATGTCATTAAACGCTTGCACGTTTTCCGTATCTTTCGGACGGAGGAGAGAGCAGAAGACTATAGTTTGCTATTGTTGCAAGAACAAATTGAAGTATTGAAGACTCAACAAAAATTACTCTCTGCAAATTCCTTGCTTTGAACTTTAATAAAAATAACAAACATTTTTGGTGGTAGACAATATGATAACAAGCAAATGTACGGGTAAAATCGATAAGGTCAGCTCAGGTTTTCGTTGGACTATTGGAGAGATTGTCTTGTGTAGTGCAGAGCAGATGAACGCGTTTTAAAAAGGAGGATTTCTAAGATACGAAATCTTAGAATATTTATTTGAGCATCTAAAGTTGTGCCTGCGATCCTTTCCAGGACATTTGTCCCATGGAATAGCCAGTAGATCCGTAAAAATCTGATTGATTGCCAGCAACTGGTGATCCTCCCTGAATCGTGCAAACATGGTTATGGGAGTTTCTAAAATTTCAAAAGAACGTTAGAATTTACCTGTACGAAATGGTGCAATTCTTCTTGTGTGTCAAAAATCATAACAGCAAATGGACTTCCAGGAATGTTCTCTCCAGCCCAGCGAACTTCGACTCGGTAGTCGCCTGGTTCGGTTGGGTCAAATTTGCATAAAATTGTTCTGTCTTTTTGGCTTTCTCTCTGCATTTCAACTCGAAAAGCTCCTGCAATTTGAATTCAATGTGAATTTTAGGACTCAAAAATGAACTACACAGATTTGTTGTGGTCTCTCAACTCAGACAGCAAATTTACCTTTCGGTCCCCTCACTCTAACTGTCAACTGCCCAGCTCCAGCACCACGTGTGTCACAAATAAATCTAGACTGGAAGGTCGCCAACACGCCATGTTCAATTCCAGGCCCGTAAACTTTTACTTTGGAGGCGTCTGGAAGTCCAACAACTTTGAGGTTAAACGGGCTACAAAAAACAACAAGCATTTATTAGAATTACTTGCAAGAATTATGATTCAGATTAGTAAATTAGAAAAATTATTCCTGAATTGTAAATTACCTTCCAGGGACATCTTCTCCAGAATATCGAATTGAAAGTGCGTGTTTGCCAGGTTCTTGCGGTCTGATATTTAGTGTAAACGTTCCGTCTCCATGATCGTACAACTCACAGTAAGCAGTTTTCCTTTGACCCGTGCATTGTGCGGTTAGCTCGCCAGGTCCAGCTCGTCTGGTGTCAATGAAACTTCGGATATCTTTTCCGACCGTGCCTACTCTGAGACCATCTCCGGTGCAAATAACTTTATTTGCATCTCCGACGGCTCCGATCTGGACAACCATTGGGCAGCCTTGAACAGGTCTAAAAAGGAGTCGAGATCATAATTAGATTACATGTCAATAATTAAAAACTGATATCAAAAATTTGCACGCACCTTCCACCCCAAGCTACATTTAGCTGATAGTTGCCTGGAATTCGGGGTACATAAATAGCCTTGTAAATTCCGCCACCAACAGGTTGGACGGTGACGGGAATGTCAGCTTCAGAGCTGGACATGGATACTTGTGCTGGCCCAACGCCTGCCTGTGAGGCGTCAATTGTAAAATAAACTTCTTCTCCACAACGTGCAGAACGAAGTCCAGCTCCACTGAGCAAAACTGGACCATCAAATTCCCTGCCCAACAAAATTTGCATTCAGTAAAGCAAGCAGATTAGAATTTTTATTCGATTATAGCAGCTATGTGCCGATTCTTACCCGCTTGCTGCAGGTTGCACGTATATCCGTTTGGGAGCTGACTCAATGTCAAAGTTGCCCCACTTGAGAACAAGACGATAATCTCCCGGTTGTTTGGGGGTCAGCAGTAATTTTGTTCGTGACCCTGCAGCCGTTTCCACTCGGCAATGCTCTTCTGTCGATGTTGTGTCACTCAAATCAACTCTCTCAATTTTGGCATCCATTACACCGTGACCGGCGTCCACGGTGTTAAACACTATTTTTCGTTCCTCTCCCAACGAGAGTTGAATAACTTCGTCATCATTGCAATGTGTATCCCAACCTCCAATTACTCTCAATTTGCTTCCATCCACAATTCTGGGGTGGAACGGTGACCCTTTTGAATGAACGTTTATTTAGCATTGCTGATTTGGATTTCCAGAAAAGGTTTGCTTAAATTTTCAAAATATTCACCTGGGATATCAATGCCGGCCCAAATAACACGCACGTCAAACACACCGACTTCAGTTGGTGTGAAAGAAGCCTGAAAATGTCCAGCTTCCTGTGACGATGAGGAAACCCGTTTTATTTCACATTTGGCGACAGAATCAGGGCCTTCAACATTAACCGAAGGAATTCCAGGTAGTCCCGGTCCATAAATAGAGAATATTGCTGCTTTTCCAACGTGTGCATAATGGAGTCCTGGACCTTCAGCCTTGGCTGCGCCAGCTTCTTCAGCTTGAATTATAATCGGGCAAAATGGAACAGCTTCACCACCGTAACTAATTAGAATCTTGTATTTTCCAGGACGTTTCGGAGTAAATTTAAGAACGTTTTCTCCGTGGCGATCATCTTTGCAAGGGAAGAGTGGTTTTGGCAAACCTTCTGGCCCGGTGACATCCGACTCTAGCAGTGCGAGCCCAGCTTCGTGCAAATCCACTGCAGAAGATATGAAAATTGTAGAATGCTATGGGCTGTTCCAAAAAAGTTTTAAACCGTGAAAGCTTACCTGGTAGTACGATGGATTGTCCAACAGTCAAGGAAGAAGGTATGGTTCCGATCTGAACGTTTTGCGGGTCATTCACCTGGCATACAAAAGGTGAGCCTTTTACTTGCTTGCTTCGGTGATAAACTGCAATTTCGTGCGATCCGGGAGCACTTGGTGTAAATTCTACTCTAAGATTCCCGTCCCTTTGTTGGTAACATCGCACTGGAACTGCTACTCCAGCAGGTCCACTCACGACGACATCAAAGTCTCGACCGTTTGAACCTGCAACATAATTCTTATATTAGAAATGCCCAAAAACGACAAGTTCGAAAAATTATTGCGCAAAAATTTCACCTTTTGTAAGAATAGTAAACTCTGCAGAGCGCGTACACCTTGCACTGTAGAGACCTGAGCCGGTCACAACTGTATCCTTAGACTGTGACCCGTTGTCGGTGACAATCAAATCAAATGGACACCCCTTGGCATTATAACCGTTGCAAAGAACATGGATTCGATGAGTTAACGGCAGAATTGGTTTAAAGTTGACAAGATATATGCCCTTCCCCATATTTCGTTTGATGGATGGAACTTCTTCTATTCCTGCTCTGACTTTAATAACCAAATTCTCTTCTGCTTCAGCCTCCAAACCAGATCTTGATACATCAACTGGGAAAAACAAATTCACGGTTAGATAAGCCATACAAGAAATAGCAACGTTTAAAAGTGAAATTATTAACTACCTTTGAAACTAAACTCTTGTCCCAGCACTGCGTTTTCTGCTTTGTCTTTCAATCTGACCAACAGTGGGTCGAAAACTTTTGCCTGAAGTGGGGTTGGAGGAAGTAACGCTTTTGATCCTTCCATAATTGAAATGTCGTAAATGCCCACTCGATCCGGAGTAAACTCAGCCCTGAGGTAACCGGAAGTGAGGGTTCGGGTCCGGACTTTTGTTGTGGTACCGTCTGGTCCTGTGATCAAGAAATACAAATATTTTTTCAAACGAATGAAATAGTGCAAATTAATGGAGTTTGTGAGATTGAACTGACCTTTAACTGTAACCTCCGGAACATCAGTTCCTTTCTTCTCAAAGTCAACAAAGGCACTTGTTCCAGCAATTACAGCTTCCAACCCCGTCGTAATAATGCCGGGAAGAACCAAAGAACTGTCGCTAATGCTCTCTAGCTCAAGGCCGCCGCCATTTATTCCTGCATAGGTCGGATCTTCGATGGAACACTCGAAAGGATTGCCAGGAATTTCGCGATCATTAAAAGTTACGTTGACAAAATGTGTAGTGATTTCTTGTGGAATAAATGTGACGTCGTATAGACCACGACTCCGAGCCGTGACTTCAGCTCTTAGAGACTGTTTTCCAGTTGTGACCACTAACTCTAAAGTTCCTTCCCCAGCTTCCGAAGCGTCGACTGAGAAAGTGATTGGTTCTCCTAGTCGTCCATCTTGAAGTCCAGTAATTCGGATTTTGTTTACATTGTAAACGTTGCAATTGAATGGACTTCCGGCAACAGGTTCTCCGTCGAGGCAAACTGTAATTGAATGTGGACCTGTTGGGCAGCAAAAATATTTTTTAAATGTGCACTCAGACGATTTTCAATTCCTGACGTTTCACTTTTTCCCGTCACTCACCGACTTCGTTTGGTGTAAAACCGGCCTGGAGTTTATCAGGAAGTGCACCCGTCATATTTATTGGCAAATGCGTTCCAGAAGGTGTGAGAACCATTACACTGCAGGCCCCTACCTCTGCTCCTGAATTTTAAACAATGATTTGAGATTTCCAACATTTAGATATTTAATGTAAAATTAAGGCTTTAAAATCTGGTACCTTGAGGATCCACTGTTATGGTGGACATTTGGTTGACCGGTGCAAGTTTCAATGCCGTGCCAGACACGAGCACTTGGCTTGCGTCCATCACTTTGCAAGTAAATGGTGAAAATGGGACACTTTCGCCATTAAATCGAACTGACAACGTATGAGGGGCTGCTTCATGGGGTCTAAAATTCACACGGAATTTTGCATTCCCTTCTGCCTGAACATAGTTTGGAACATTTCGTCCTCCGACCGAAACAATAATTTCCAGGTTTCCAGCTCCAGCTTGACTTGCGTCAACTGCAAAGATTGTAAATTGTTTGCAAAGGTTCTCCGAAAAGGAAACAAAAATTTCTAAATTTTGTGACTGTACTTGAAAAATAAACTGGTTTTCCTCTAACGCCAGGCGAAATGTCAGCTACTTTAACTTTGCTTGAATCGTAAGCCTTGACCAAGAATGGTGAGCCAGGAACAGCAATGCCGCCAATAGACACTTCAACAATGTGGTCACCTGTTAATTAAATTAAGACACAAATTAAAGACAATATTCACGTCACGGGTGCAAGAGACGATCCCACAAACTTACCAACATCAATCGGTATGTATTCCACCATAAATTTATTTTCAGACGGAATTTGGATCGAGGAATGGATAGACTTTTTCAAAGGCCCAACAATTTTGACGTCCGGTGGTCCAAGAATTCCTTCCGGTTCGATGAGAAAAGTTGCTCTTCGCCCAACTGGAACTTTTTCAAGTCCATCTCCAGTCAGGGTAACTCTGGAAGCATCAGCAATTTCACACCGAAATGGACTTCCTGAATGCGCATTTTAAGCAGGCTTGAATTTATTGCAAAGGATTTTAGTTGTTTTCAATATTGCAATTCACACTTACCTGGTATATCTTCGCCATTAAACCTGAGCTCAATCATGTGTGGTTTGACTTCCTTTGGTGTGAAAGAAATGGCGTAAGTGTGGCTTCCTGAATTAGAAAAATAATTTTACGAATAAAATCTAGGTTTTTATGGATGTTCTGTTTTCAAATTTTTATTCCTTTTTGCAAGAATTATTACCTTGAGCTTGAGCACTTGTCGGCACCATACCTGTGAAGAAATTGAACACAAATTTGAATCGGTTTGCAATTCTCAAGAACTTTAGATGAATCCGAAATTTAGCTATCCTTACCTCCATTGACTGTAACTTCCAAGTTACCCGGTCCAGCCTGACTCGTTTCGACTGAAATAACATAATCCAAATTATTGCAAATATTCCATAGCTTTTTCAGCATTAAATTGATTAGGCACTTTTGTTCACCTGTAAAAGTGACAGGCTTCCCGACGATTCCGCTCGTCGTATCCTTTACTTTGATGGCACTCACATCGTAAACTGTAATTACAATTTGTTAATTTTTTGGTTAACATTCTGGCGCATTAGCAATGAATGGTTAAAATGCCAAGATTTTTACCTTTGCAGGCAAATGGTGACCCCGGAACCGGCGTTCCCTTCAGCAAAACTGAAATCCGATGTTCTCCTGGTTGACGCGGCATGAATTCCACTCCAAATGTATTCTTTGATTTTTCAGAAACTTTTGCTGGAACGGCTTGTCCACCAGGTCCTATTAGTCAAGGTTTAAGACAATGACAAGTCAAGTCAAGAGACGCGTGTCAAATTTATGTCAACTTAGCAAAAAAAAACTAATTTCATTCTGCTAAACAAGTGCAAAGTAAATTCGTCATTCAGTCAAGCATAACTACTTCACTTGGAAATGTTGTTGGAAACCAGAAATTGGAAAACTTCTCAAAAAATAAAATCAATCGTCTGGAAAGGAAATCCTTAAGAAAAACTTTCACTTTATTTTTTTTTGACTTAATTGACTACACAAGGGATGTGCGTGTGTTGCTCGCACTTGCACGTTTATAAATAACAATCAGTGGAATCATTTAGGTGTTAAAAATTAAATGAACAATTTGGCTAGACGTGCGTGCAGCAAGGGACAAGGACCATACAAAAAACAGAAATTTTTGTTGTTAGCACAGCACACTTCCTTGATCAATTCTTTCATTCAATACTTTTAAAACCCACATTTAAAGCCACACTTGCTAGTCCTAATTAGTAATACTTAATCGTTTGTTACTCTTGCTTGCAACAATAAATTGCACCTACTAGCTGCAAGTAGCACCAAAGCGAGCGAGCGTGCACTGCCTGCCTGCACTACTGCACCAGAGAACTGTACTAGTTCCCAAAATCTGCACTGGTTAAACTAAATTGGTTGACTTTGTTGATTGTGAAAGCGAATAATGTAATTGTAAATGTCATTTAAACCTTCCATTGTTAAATGCAAGGCTTGCATGCATGCATGGTTAAATCAAGGCACCACGTCCAAGTCTTTGCTTGTAGTTGCGTAACAATGAGTTCAAAAAAGATGCACGCATGCATGCATCATGCATGAGTAGCCAGCAACAAAAAGCTCACTCACAATCAACAATTACGTGTTATTGTTGTTATTAAACTATTATTGATGCAGTTATGGTGGTGGTTACAGGTTAGTTCTAGTTCCATTCTAATTGTGATCCAATTTAACGACCACACACTAAACTAAACATGAATTCAGGCAAGCCAAACAAGCAAGCATTCATTCAATTCAAATACTTACAAACAAATATGGCACTACATAATCGGTCCTAATTTTTATTTCTACACTCTACTCGCTCACACGATCGATCATCTCGACGAATTCAACGAAGCAAAAATAAGCAAAGTTTTGCAAAGCAAAAGCAAGAAAACTGACAGTTTGTTAAAGTAAGACACAAGCGAAGGATGAATAATTAATGATAAGGAGGAAATCACTACAACACAAAATTTAAAGCTCGACTGACTCAAATGGCTGCACGGCTATGTGGCAAATGTTGAATTAAATTGACATTTATGTATGTGCGTAAGTAGTATATGTAACACTCAAATTATACTTTTAAATTAATTATGGGATTTTAGTCAAGAAACACGAAACACGGATAGAAACTATTCTGAAGTGAGTCACAGTTTTGCAATTTGCAAAAAAAATATTGCAAACTAGTAGCGCCTATCTCTGTAGTGATAGGTAGCAGAAGAAGAAGATTGTTGTCCTGTAAATGAAGAAAAGAACAAAAAAAATATGAAAGATGATTTTGAAGATTAAGATTTTGAAACACAACACAAATCAAGTTTCTAAAAAAGAATGAAAACTATGTATTTCCTGCTCCTGGCCCTTACCGGAGCTAAACTTTTTTGAAAAACTTACAACTTTCAGGACTTGGTGTACGAGGTTGCTTTAATAACCGACTAACTACAATCCTACAAAACACCCGACCCAAGCAGGCGAAATTTTATGAGTTCTGCTACAACACAATTGCATTTTTTTATACTTTGTTCATGAAACTGCAAGTACGAAATATTACGCAAAATTTAAGCAAAATTTTCCCAAGGAAATGATTATAGCTACGGTTGACTACTGTCTCGCCCTTCATTTGGCCAAGTGCAAATGGTCTTGAAATGAATCATACATACGCATTACTACGAATAAGTACTACAATTTATTTACAACCTTGCGGCAAAATTTGCAGAATTAAACAAGAAAAATCGTGCATTGTTTGAAAGTTTTCTCGCAGTAAAAGAATAAGGCTGAGTTCTGAGTTGCTAATGCCGTTTTTGCAGTCTACTAGCGTGCAGGATTTAAACGAATG
>JAQGCM010001397.1:0-15485 GCA_034699705.1 Hymenaphorura dentifera | reverse complement strand
TAAAGCCCTAATGTCTGCCCCGAATCACTATTCTTCCTCTTTTTTGCAGTTTTCGGCATACCAATTAAATTACACACCAGTTGGATGCGCGGTGCTATTATGATCTGTTATGCTTTGAGTAAGAGAATCCCATTCCGAATTCCAAACCAGGCTTTAGAATCGGTTTTTCGATATGAACTTTGTCAAACAGTTCAGAATAGATGCCGAAACGTGGACTTCCTAGGATCGAAATCATAATTATTACCAGAATAATTTCGCAAGACGAAATATGTAGAAAAAAGAACACTATTAGGTTCTCCCGAGTGAATCAGTTCCTAGAAACTTTTCATATCCTTAAAATATTGCTACGCTTTGTATTGTTGCTTCAGTTCTAGTATAATTGCCAACTTTAAACTTAAAGACAATGATATAATTTTGCGGTTGGAGCAGAAATTGACATTCGAAAGTATTTGTTATTTTATTTTGAAACAACGAAATGTTGTGTTTTTTGACACCGTTGGATTGGTTGGATCTTCTAAAAGACAAGAAACCGTCTAAAAGCCTCAGCTTGTGAACGAATCAGAACTAAACATCGAATCTTGATATTCCTAGTTTTCAGAAGCTTTTAAGTCGATGCTTTCTTGTTTTAGACTTATGAGAATTTTCGGTGAATTGTCTCTCATAGTCATCACATCATAAATTATAGAGTTCTCTTCACGCAACATTTTGAAATTTTGATAAGCCAAAAAAAACTCAAAATGCTCAACCAATTCGCATTTTCATATATCAAAGAAGAGCTCAATCACTACATTTGTTCGGGCGGGGAACGGGAACGGCGAGGAGTTCACAGCGAAGTATTTTGTCAGGTTGCCAATTTAGTACAATTCTAAACCTTCGAGTTCGACAAGAGAATTTTTTTTGACGAGTTCGTGAAGTATTACACATGGATGAATTGGCAATGATAACAAGAATAATTTACATATAATAAATAATCATTTTTAGCATTTAGGAAGGGATGCTTCGTTTTCTCTGACTTCAATGAATCCGTCAGCTTCTTCGATTCGATTCTGATTCTGCCCTAAACATTCACACGAACGTACGAGGAATCTAAAAAGTCTTACAAAATTGTTGTAAATTGCCAGATGCCTATCTTCGTCAGCTTTCTATTCCATTCCACTAGAATTTTGAATTGCATAGCCAAATTTTCTAAACAAATCCGATAACATCTGCTGGCTAATAGTGATTCCATTGTCGAATAAAATGGTTTCTGCTTGCAGCGAAATCTTTGTTCATACCTTGAATGATTGTTCATTTCAAAAACTTTGTTGATGAAGCTAAAAACTTTGGCAACTGCACCATACAGCTGCAAACTAAGTTGATTAATACTTCAATACGAATATAGGCGAAAGATAGCACATCAAAGTCGAAGTCTGCTCTGGCTTCCGTTGAATTCATCTTCAAGGATATTTTTAGAGGTAAACTCATCTGCCGTCATCACAGAGATTTTAGAATTTAGAACCTTTGAAACTCCACCTTAGAAGCACCATCTAAAATTCTAAAATGCATCCATCAAAGATTTTACTTATACCCAGCCAACCCAGCCCCGCTTAGCATTTTTAGTCGGCGAAACGAACCATGCAAAATTCACACATCTTTACAAAGTTTGACTTGCTTCATCTTTACGAGTTGGATTTTGGCCAAGTAGTGCAACCAACTTTCGACTCTCGAAAAATGCCAATATGTTAGACATCAACTTAAAGTGTGAAATCTGGGGAACATGTTACCCCCCCCCCCCCCCCAATCTTCGTATTTTGAATTAGCCAAAAGGGTCAAGGGTGCCTTTTAAATTAGCCTAGTTCATATTTAGCACAAGAATTGCTGTCTCAAAATGAATGGCATGTCAAATAAAACTTAACGAATTATCTTGAAATTTATATTTGCAAATAATTTGCAAAATTGGTCATCAGACTTAAAATTGTTTTGAGTACCCATGTGTAGCCAGCAATAACTGCAATTGCAGCAAATAAACATAAAAATTATAATTTATCGGGAGGGGGCACTGGAAATTGTGAATCCTTGCAATTTCCAGATATCCGATTGGCCGGGAAATGCTTTGACTTTTGAGTGAAATTTTTGCTGGGTTCCACGTAATCTTTCAAGAGTGAGATTTATGTACGTGTAACGTCAAACGTGTAACCACATTTTGACACATTACAAATTATTAGAATTTGACGTATTGCAATTACACCTGATTACCTGGCTACTGGCTGGACAATCTTATCTCGCTCATTCATCGTCATCGTCCTCAGCCAGTCCTCATCTTCACCGTCATCATCATCATCCGTCAATTTTATCTTCAATTTCGTCATTCTAGCAAGTTATTTCAAATCCGTCTCCGTCAATTTGCGTATTGCGTTCCGTTAATAATTCACCAATCACCACCGTACCGTGTCCAGTCCCAGCCAATCTCGCAGACAGAACAGAGAATTTTTCATCATAAAAATTTGTTTGCAAAAATGAAGGCCTTGGTTTTAGTCGGTGGTTATGGGACTCGGCTCCGACCTCTGACCCTGACTTGCCCCAAGCCTCTCGTTGAGTTTGCCAACAAGCCGATTTTAGTGCACCAGGTAAGTTTAATTGCTGCAATATTTATGACATTCATTATTATTAATGTTAAAATTATGGCATGTTCTACAAGTCTGTTTTGATTTGATTTTGTTAGCTTGAGGCTTTGGTAGAAGCTGGAGTGACGCAAGTTATTCTAGCAGTCTCGTACCGGGCTCAGGAAATGGAGCAAGAATTGAGTCAATACGCAGAGAAGGTGAGTGAAGTTGATCTTGAGCAAAGTTTTATATTGGGTTTAATTTTGAATGAAATAAATATTAATTTGGGTTTGATTTCGTACGATAGTTAAATGTTGAGATAGTCTATTCGCTTGAAACTGAGCCTTTGGGCACCGCCGGACCATTGGCCCTTGCAAGGGAAATTCTGACTAGAGACAACGAGCCTTTTTTTGTTCTCAACTCTGACATCACTTGCGAGTTCCCGTTCAAAGGAATGGTCGCGTTTCACAAGAATCATGGAAAAGAAGGAACCATTGTCGTAAGTGACTTATCGTTTAGTTGTTTGCAGTAAGAGTTGTTGTCTTCGCTCACTTTGCATTTTTCATTCTTCTGAATTATTTTAGGTGACCAAAGTAGCGGAGCCTTCAAAATATGGAGTCGTCGTCTACGATGATGACGGAAAGATTGAGAAATTTGTGGAGAAACCGCAGGAGTTTATCTCTAATAAAATCAATGCCGGCCTCTATATTCTGAATCCGTCCATTTTAAATCGAATCGAGGTAAGACTCATTCTTTTGCTGTTCATTAGTTCGACTCCGCTGTTATTTTAACTCGTATTTAATTATGTAGATTCGACCCACGAGTATTGAAAAGGAGATTTTTCCAGTCATGGCTCAAGCAGGTGAGCTATTTGCCTTCGAGCTTCAAGGGTATTGGATGGACATTGGGCAACCGAAAGATTTCCTGATTGGAATGGGTCTTTATCTTGATTCGCTTAAGCAAAAGGGAGGAGCGAAACTTCATATTGGAGAAGGATTTGAGGGAAATGTTATGATCGTAAGTGCCAAATTTCTTTGAAAATGAACCCGAAATTCATTTATCGGTGCAAAGTGTTGTTAAACAAACATCTGAATTTCTAGGATCCAACTGCCAAGATCGGAAAAAATTGTAAGATTGGACCAGATGTTACTATTGGGCCAGACGTCGTTATTGAAGATGGAGTCCGTATCAAAAGCTCAACGATTTTTAAGGGTTCTCACATCAAGTCTCACTCTATTTTAGAAAATTGTATTGTTGGCTGGAATTGTGTGATTGGTCAATGGGTTCGAATGGAGAAGGGGACAGTGCCGGGTGAGGGTGTCAAAGTGACAGTGTTGGGTGAAGGTGTCATCGTAAATGACGAAGTTTACATCAATGGAGGAACAGTGCTTCCGAATAAAGCTATTTCAAGTTCCGTTTATAAACCCCAAATCATCATGTAGTTTCAAATTCAACAAGAAGGACATTCCTTTGACGCAAACTATTCCACTAGGCAGGCAGACTACATTTCAAAACCCCTGTAAAACTAAACTTGGACTATACAAAATCATGCAACACACTTTTACACCAAAAAATCATTTGAACTTGAAATTCCTATTTATTTACCTAAATAAAATTTTATCAATAAAATATGAAGTACTGAAAATACTATACTTTTGGTTTCATCATTCATCCTTCGAACATAAATTTTTGCCTAAAAAGTCTCCAAGTTGCAATTTAAACTTTTTGCAATTCCTTGAATGATTTTCTTGCTTGGTCTCTCTGACTTTTTGTCGCTCTCCAAGTACCCCATACGAAATATGAGTTACTCTTTCCGCGCGCAAGAATTTAATTTTACTCAATCCAGAATCCAGAGAGAAGTCTGGAATAACTGGATTATTTATTTGGAAACTCAAAAACTTGGCCAAAACACGAACGCCCCCCCCCCAGTATCGCTAATTTATTGAAAATTTTGAAATCCAAATCCAATGCATCTGTGTGTTTATTTGCTAAAGTCATGAAGCGGTTAAATCTTCGGCTAAAATCACTTATTTTAAGATGACCTCAATTTCGTAGAGGAACAATCACGGTAAGCCAATATGCTATCGCTGCAATAAAAGCTATAAAATCATATATTTGTTCTAAAAACGGCGAAACTAATTCCAAATATATTACATATGCTAATGGTAATGATTTTCGAAATTGATTAGATTTGCTTCTAAATCTATCGTAACTCCGAAATCCTGACCGTCCGTCTCCGTGGGCATTGTCTGTTCATGCGATTCCTGAGCTCTGGAGAATGTCGACGAAGGACGGCAATTCGTCGGTTGGAGGAAAATTCCAAGTCAAATTAGTTCCTACAAATTGTCATCGCGGAGAAGTCATTTTTGAAATTATCTCTGCCTTGGATCATTTGAATGACATCACGAATGAAATGTTTTTGTCAATCCGGACAAGAATTTCAGAGCAACAAGCACACATGTCTTCCATTTCTGCAAAAGTGTCCGTGGCTTCAGAGAGAATTGCACAAATGAAAGCAAGTCAAAAACCAATCCGTGTTCTTTCTGCTGCCAGATTTCCAGAAAATTCCAACGGCTCGGCAGAAGATCTCCTTGGGTTCAAAGCATTTCCAATTCTTCAGCTCAAATCTTTGCCACCGCAGAGAAAGATTACAGATTGCCATGAAGTTTTAGCTAAAATTAAGAGTCAGCGAAGTAGATATGAATCCCCGGTCAAACACCCGGAAGAACTTCTCCAGTACTACAGAGTTCGAGATCATAATTATTTTAGAAGCTTGGATTTGTCAAATTTGGAGAATGTTTATGAGACTGGCCTAGGCAATCCACCGTCCCAGTTGAAAGAGATCGACTCTTTCTTTCTGTTCAATACCACCAGAAATCCGTGAGTCAATTTAAAATTGCAGGTTTCAATTTCTTTATGACCATCTTTTCCTGTAAACTTAAATCCGATGCTTTGTTTGTATACAGGTACAGAAATTATAAAGTAACGGAGCGTCAAGGAAGACCAGAGTTCAAGGGCATTAGAAAAGGAGAGGATCCACTAGCGGGACAACATTTAAATGCCAGCCTCGGGAACGATGTTGACGACAAGCAAAACGCTTCAGGATTGGATGACTTTTATTATTACCCATCAGCGGTACAGATACCAGAGATAGATGTTCCGGAGCACCTTCCCGATTTACCTGGTCAGCATTTATATTTTACGCATATAGTATTCATATTAAGAACGTTAGAAGTTTAAAAATTGTTTCTGTCGTTTGCAGGGATTGCTGATACTTTGGATTTGGCTCCCATGGACATGTCCTTCACTTTCCCCTTCCAGAACAGACCAACGTCTCTCTCCACATCATCATCTTGGAACTTTAGCAACATGGCTTCCACGCCAATTTCGCCCATGAACTCTCTATTCGATTCCCCGCCAACAGTACAGCATCCAGAGGTTCAAATGCCTTCACCGATTGCTTCAGCGCAAATTCAGTCTGCTCAAATTCCAACACCAGCTCCTCTGCAACAAATGCCTGCTCAGCCTCAGCATCCACCAATACCTCCTTCCGGTATGGCTGGAGCTCCACCACCTCCTCCGCCACCGCCACCACCTCCCCCTCCCCCTCCTCCTAGCATGATTCAACAGCCAGCATCGGAAACCCCGGCTGTGACAGCTGCTCCAGCAAAGAAACGTGGCGGTGGTGAAGTTGACGTGCGATCAAACTTAATGGCTGCTATCAGAGAAGCTGGTGGTCTAGGAAGTGGAAAGCTTAAGTCATCTAAGGATCGCAAACTGGATGCCAAGAAGAAGAAGCAAGAAGAAAAAGAAAAAGCAGTTGCTGGGGATGCTGGTGGGACGGATATGATGGCAGATTTGAAAAATACTTTGGCCATGCGGCGAAGGGTAAGCAACGAAACAACTTTAATTCAAAATTTCTCAATAATTCAGACTTGAGAAAGGATTTGCGAGATTGTTCGGACAAAACTTCTACAATTGTTCTATATTTCAGGGAATTTCTGGGATGAATGACAATCAGCGCCAGGTTGGGCTAGGCGATATTATGCAGAAAATTGCTTCAAATATTCCAGTCACTGAAGACTCAATTGACGCCAATGTGACGGGTGACGTTTCTGAGGAAGAAGACTGGGATTGAGAGTGACACTTTTAGATTCATTTTCACCAAACATTTCCAGAAGACAAAAAATAAGCAAAATTTTCTGCAAATTATATAGATACAGTCTTTCGTGAGCTTTAAGCATGACGTGTGATAATTATTCTTTGAAAGTCATGATTGGAAATTTACCATTCCATAACTATATATATTAATATCAAATCGTGTTATCGTCATTATCAAAATTTTGAAAGGCCTGAAGAACAAGGATCCAAAATGCTTTGCAATTGAAACACAGAATAAAGCAATAAAGAGGTTGGATTACGTAATCCGAGTACGGTTTAGTGTAATGCGTAATTTCTCATGTAAATTGGAGTCGTGAAAGTCGTAATTCCATGCAACAACTGCGAAATTTGCATAACAATCTTCATATTTCTCTATTTTTCACGGGAATTTAGTGCAGTCTAAATTCAACCCTCCTTTTTGAATGAAAATATTTGAGTCTTCGCAATATTAAATTGAATGGTCTGTGATCTAATAAAGGTTGAAAAGTATGAAATTTTATCGAAGGTAAAATTGTGATCATTTCAATTCAATGCATTGGTGAAGTCCTTTTGCAACAAAACCGTGTGTGATTTAGACCGGATTTGATATAGCGATTTTGAAATAATTCACACTAGAACCAAAATACCTTAGAGTAAAAAGCCGTGTTCGAGTTCTTACTAGATTTTCAATCATAAAAATTACACAACAAAAAAAAATCTGTGAGTTGGACTAACACAGATTTTGTACATAATACGGGTTTTCATGCCCTTCATGATAAATTCGGGAAACGGGATGATTATAAATAAATGCATGCATATACGTATATATATACAAGCTTCCTTTTCCAGTCAAAAAATTAAATTTTTTTGTCCAAAGGTTTAAAAAGACATAATGAATGACTATACTCGGTGTGACCGTTCAAGCTAAAACACCACAATTTTTGAAAGGCACAGTTAGCCAGGAGTACTACGATCTTGCATAAAACTACTACAAAATTAGGATTAAATATAGTTGAATGAGTCATGATGATAATGGTGATTTAATATTTGTACTAAAATTCTCCCTGCTTGTCACACATCTCGCCGTCATTTCTTGTCAGGTTGAAATTTGTGGTGTCATCTGCACAGGTTGTACTAAAAATGCAAATAGAATTTCAACTTCTGAACTTGGAAATTTGTACTTAGAGGTTTGTTCTCGCTCTTACCAGTACTTCGTATCGTCTCTTCTTCAGAGACCATAACATCAGCGTTCTCCTTGTTGCTGCAAACGCTCTGCTTTCCACTTTGACTAAAACGAGAATCCTAAGGACAGATAATTAGATAATAGAAGAACATCTTTGATTTCAGCAAATTAAAAAAACTTTGACCGGTCGACAGGAGCAACACCAAATCCTACAACTGTGTTCAAGTACCAAGCCAGTCATTTTCTCAATTTCAAGCAACTTGTGGTTATAATTTATATTGAGGTGAAACGGAGACACGAATATAAAAATAAAGTAAAAATCGGATAGGTGCAAAACTTACGGATTCCCGTGACGATTCATCTGATTGATCCTCATCCTTGACCACTACTTTGTCGCCCCTGCACGTGTCACATTCGTAGTGTTCCATTTTCTTCACATCACTTTTCTTGAGACCAACACAAATTAAATGAAACCACATCTCGCAGCCAATATCACACTGTACCCAGTTCACTTCCTTCCCTGAAATGAAGAATTCAAAAAATAAACATTATTAGCTAGCCAACCCATTTACTACAGTGCAATCAATTTGTGTTGTATGATGTAATTGATAATATACTTGTAATGAAATAATTTTCAATATTAATTTTTAAAAAAAAAATTGAGTGTAAATACCTGAAGGTTGGCGGCAAGCTTCGGCAGCGCAGTCTTCATCATACTCTTGATTTGAGGCATCTTTTTTCTTGTCAATCTTGATTTCCTCATCCAGAACCTAAAGTCAAATACAGAAGGTATGATAGGATTGCCAACCCATCAATAAAAGGTGGCCACAAGATTTTATAATTTTATAAACAGGTCCATTTACCGTTCTCCGTCGCTTAAGATTTGCTTCTCCACGACTCTTCTTCGCACCGTCGTTGAAACCAGAACTATCCCGTTTTGGTGGACTGGGTGTAGTAATTCGCTTTTGAACTGGACGCTTGGGTTTAATTGTTGTGAGATTCTTACGTAAAATCTCTTCTTCAATCATTTTCTGAAGATCCTATAAAATGAAACACACGATGTCAAACATATGATCCTCCGAATTTGGTTCTCAATGTTTGAGTACGTTACGAGTCCTTGTATCCCCGGCGATGTACGCCGGATTTTGTATCGCCACGCCAGCGATGTACCGCGCGCCGTTGTATAGCGACAAAATTGAGTAAATTAGCTTTATGTGAATCAAATTCTTACCAGAATATTAGGAACTGCAGGTCGAGACTTGGTGGCCTCCAGAACACGCCAAAGTCTATCGGATTCCTCGAGCCCAACTTCCATCAGATCACCTGTGAGTACTACCTCTTCAATTTCCTTCAGGGTAGCAGGTGAAAGCCTGGCCAGAGCACTAGCGTATGGTTTTGTAGAACTCAAGTTAGCTTTTCGCTGATGCCCGTTTCTTGCGGGATTGGAATTTGATGAATATGTATGCTCTAAGCCAAGACCCTCCTTATCGTCGGCTCCATCCTTCTTAGGGAATACCAGGGTCTTAACTGGTGGAGACGATTTTTTTGGCGAACCCTGTCGGCTTTGAGCTCCTGGTGAAGTTCCAGATGTTGAGGATTCAATGCTGTCAAGCACAGCTTTGATGTCCGCTTGGTTTATGAGAACTCTTGCACCGTCGAGCCAGCCGACGGCTCTCTCGGCCAAACAATGAAGTGCTTCTGACTCAGGGAGTCGAACTGGCAGCTGCTGAAGTGAGAGCAACAGTTGTAGAACAATGTCGAGTTTGGGCCGACGTGATCTTCCACAGCAAGGACAAAAATACTTCATGAGCCCCGATGCAATCTTATGAACTGTCATTGTGTGACTTGATACTCCTGGAAGAGGCTCGGCGTCCAATTTTGGCAGGGGCACGCAAGTTGCTGAACAAATACAATCAGATGTTAAAGTGACAATTTTTCAAAAAAAAAATATTGGTTTCGATGAAAGTCAAGCTAATAAAGCGCTTACCATGGAACCATTCGAAACAAATTTCACATCGTATCATAAATCCATTGTTGATTGGAGTTTGACAAACGCAGTAGCGACCTTCTCCATTGTCAGTAGATCTTTTATTGAGATTGGCAGCTCTTACCTCACGAATTCGTATCAGTTCATTTTGTTGCATGGCCTACGAAATCAAAGAATAGCATAAGCAATGGTGCAATTATGACTTGTTTAAATAGCATGTGGTCAGCAAAATATTTTGAACTTACTGTGAATGAACTTGCCAGAACTCCTGTTGCTTTGACATCTTTGATTTTCAAATCAAGAAGTAAAGCCAATTGCTGAATTGAAGTTGTCTCCGCAGACCACCGTTTCTTGCGTCCACGACATGGAACATCATTGATCTCTCGTCTCGGAATAAGAGCCTAAAATATTCAATCACCTTTCTTTGAACTAATTCTTTCAAAAACTTTTCTTTTACAATAGTATTATTAAAAAACTTTTAAGGAAACTAACCTCCAATAATGTGATGGTGGTATTCTTTTTTAGGAATGCCTTGGCGCATTTTTCCCTCCAAAGCTTGGATCCATTAATTTGACTGTTGAGGACATGAAGTTCTCTGATCAGCACAGGAATACTGTCACCCTTCGCCGTTAAAGTTTCCAGCTCATCCAAGAAGGGGAACGGTGACTCTTTTCGGAGACCTTCAACCTTGTGAATCCAATCAGTAGTTTTGCGAATCAGATCTCGAATTGTTGGGAGGGAAGGAAGAGCGATGTTAATTTCTTTTGCATCCTCCAATAATTCTTCCAAATCTTCCACTTTGTTCTTTTTTATTGGGTTAATAATTGCCTTGGCCTTCTCTTCCCAAACGTTCAGAGTGTCCGTTAACGATTTGAGGCCGGCAATTCGCTGCTCCACTTCCGAATTCTTGTCAAGTTTGCATCCTGCCTCTATGCACTTGTTCAGATAGTCCACTGTCCACAGCGTGTCAGAATCGTCAGTTGCTTCCACCTGTTCCAGCCACTTTCTCCGATCTAAGCAGCTTTGAAGAAGGGAAACTTCTGGCAACTCAATTTCCATTCCGAGTCCAGTACTAAGGCATGCTTTGAGATCATCAATTTTTGGACTTTGCTCTTTCAATAATTCTTTTGCTTTAACTTTAAAGTCTGTGATGTTCTTGAACAATAGTCGAATAGTTGTGGCTTCTTTCAATCGCACAGGTAAACTTTCCAATTGTTCCGCAAAAATGGCTAATTCGTTCAAATTCAGCTTGAATTTTGTATCATCAGTTCGCATTCTGGTTCTAATCATTGGCATTGCCAGTTTTTGTGCAACTTCCGAGCATTTCTCAGCCTCCTTCAGAAAGCCAATTCCAGAATCCAGCATAGGTGTTTTTGGATATATTTTAGTTTCGGCTTCTAGGAGTAGTTCTCTCAGAGTCTCCAAATCCATTTTGTCCTCGGCACCATATGCCAAACCACTCTTCATTGTGGCAACCCATTTTTCATAGTCCCTCGTTCGGTCATGAATTTTTGTGACCATTATTGGCAGCTCATCCATTGTAAAGCGATACTTCAAAACATGTGAGGCTGGGGGGCATTCACAGAGTTTGTCATAGTGCTTCAAACAAACGAGTCTATTGGCAGTACAAGGGCATGTTACAGCAGAGAGGAAGCAAGTTGTTTTGCAAAAGTCGCAAATTCTTTCGTCGTCGGGAAGTACTTCGAATGTTGCCCTCTCGCTTAGCTTAGAACCCCAGCCGAGAACGGTTTTCCGATGTTCTAAAAGGAATGATAAATTCAAAATTAGATTTCGGCCCTTCTAGAAAATGCAAGTCAAATTTGTGTACCTTTCTCCGTTTCCAACATTTTATGAATGTCTTGCTTTGTAGCCATTGCAATAATTAGATCCAAGTTTGTAGACTCATTTGACATTTTACAAATAAGCTCGTCGTGAGAGAAGACGCAGTAACGATGCAGGGTGGAATAGTGTTCAATGCAGTTTCTACCCATGGCCAACCAATCTGCAGGAGCAAAGTTGACGGCCTCGGCAAAGTTATACCCTTGGTTAAACCCTGCATGGTATGCTCGAGGGAACGTGATAATAAATTCGCCAGCCTTTTGATCCATACGATACACTGGTACTCCAGCTTTCATCAGGATATTAGGATTCATGATGGTGACTAGTTGATGCAAAAGGTCCGGTTGTGATTGGAAAAGCTCAGGCGCTGCTTTTTTCATGGCATTCTCAAAATCATCAGCACGTGAACCAGGAACTCCGTACCAAGTCTTGGCTTCACCCCAGTGCAAATAGTTGATTGAATAACTCCAATGGTCCTCATTATGCCAGCAGAAAGTAGCAAAACACATGCCAACGTACATCCAAGGAACTTTCATTCCAGAAATATCAGCATTGATATATCCTAAGACGGAGCCAGGGAGAACCGGCAAATTGTTAAGATTCCATCCGCTCTTGATGTAAACTTCTTCGCTTTCAATGTCGCTTGAACCCTCAGTGGGGAACCCAGAGCCATGATCCATTGAATGTAAATCCGCACCATACTCCACAGTCACATCTTCATCAATTGCGGACACAATGCGCCAAAATTCTTTCTCGACCAGCTCAGACGGTACCAGATGAACAGGCATATTGAAGTACTCCGACTTGAATTGGTCTGCCATTTCACCAAACTGTTGTAAAGTGTATTCTCGCTGAGCTTGTTCAAAACCAAAGGCTTCACCCGGTTTGCTGACTTCTTCGGCTAAACATTTCGGGCACCTCCAGTCACCTTTGAAAAACAATTAAAGCGTTGGTGATATTATGTCTTCAATGTCGCAAATTTGACCTCAGTCTTTCCTTACCTTTTGGAACTTCCATTAGTGGTGGTTGTAAGCAAAATGTGTGGTATGAGTCATCGCAACCGTCACAGAGAAGCATGCTTGCTTCAACGTCACCACGTCCACAAACTTGACACATATATTTAGCGAGCTGTAATAATTTAAAATAATTGTTACCAATTTTGCAGTTCCAGTCCCACCTTACAATAAACTGCTTACGTTTTAGCACACATACATACAGTTCGTATTGTGAAACTGAGGCATCTATAACACCAAACTAACTACTCAGCCGGAATTCATAAAAACAACTAGAACATATGCTGTATTTCACAAAATGGTAGATCGGTCAAACAATGACCGTGAAACAATCACATCCATGCAACAGCTAGAACATGGCGGTGGTTATCAAATAGCCCTATGGTTAGTTACAAAATCACCAAAAACACATTCAATCAAAGTGCTAATAGGTTCCGGGTGGATATTTTAGTAAAAAGAGAATTAAGCTCCAGATCAAACGACCGGAAATTTTATAGGATGTTCTGTGGGCGGGGACAATTTGAAGTGTGTTTAACCGAAATTTTTAGGTTAATCCATCGACCAAAAGTCAAAAGAAGTGTAGTTCAAGTTAAAAATTGTTTCATTGTTTGAGAGGACAATTTGAATGACAAGATGAATATTGTTTCCCATAACCCAGGCATTCGGAATGGTTAAAAAAAACAGCGAAGGCGCGCGAGCCACTGAGCAACATTACTAGTTTTTAGCAAATACAACAAATAAAATGTTGTTGGAACACCTAGTAAGTATGCTCTACTTACGGGATCCTGTGAAGGTTGTCCCTTTTGATTGCGCTGCTTCGCATCTTGTAACTGAAGATTTTGACTGTTCTTAACATTAAATCCAGCCATTTTTGGCCCGGCCCCATAGAATGCAAGTCTCCTGAGTTCTTTTGATGTGTTCTCAATCACGGATGAACCCTAAGGTTAATTACCGATCACCAACATTGTTACATCAAATACAATTTCTCAAAAGACATCAATTACCACATTACACCAGCATTAGCATGGAACAAAGACCTAAATAAGGTCTGAATCTAAACAAACTTTAAAGGAAAAGTTTGGCAAAAAAGTACTGGAGGATGGGCTGGCTTGAGAACACCTTACTGCCGGATGAGAAAAACTAACCCATCAACCAATAAAATTCCAGGTTAACTACGACCCAGTTCATCCAGAAAGAAATGTACTATTAAAATATCCAGGAAAGAAGGAATAGTGAATAGTGAATAAGTGACGGCAACAAATCATTGCTGCTGAGAGAACAACGTAGGACTTTTTGTTGTATTCCAAATGGTACGGTGTTATTTAAAGCCACTACCACTGCAACCAATTGCGCGAAATTCACCGATACTTTTTTTTAGTATCAATTAATTTGGTAGAAATGATCAGACCATTCAAATTCAAATACCAAATAAAAATGGAATTCAAGTGCAGTGCTAAACATTTTGCTCACCTCGTCCTCAACAATTTCAGCAGTGGTTTTCAGTTTCTTTGCTTTTGGTGCCATTCGCCCTCCGCCCATTTTCAGAGGTGCAGTTTTAGTGGAAGCCGCTTTCTTCACAGGATCCTTATCGGCAGTAGGCTAAAAACCAAAACAAACATATGTTTAGCAAAACAATAATTCTTTTTCATGATTTTGTACAGGCAGGCAGGGAGGGGGAGAGAATTTTGTTTCGCTAGTAAAATGGAATTATTGGAAAATCGGTAGACATATTTAAGGAGGCTGGTCCGTTGGTCTTACCTTGTCTTTGATGTTTAGTTTGTCTTTAGATTCTTGAAAAACGTCAAAAGGATAGAGCAGTTTTTCGTAGTGCATTTTAAGAATTGTCCCATAATTCTTGGATTGACAATATCCCATTCTTGTAGACAACCGATTCCATTTCTTGTCATTATTCACACTTTCCTTACCACCTTCGGCTTGAACTAATTTATGCAGACTGTACAAATCCAAAGCCTTTTTGTCTATGATTGGTATTCTGAGCCGAGATCCTTGAAGCTCCCAGAACTTTGCAATTTGATCCAAAAAATTCAATTTGATTCTTGTCTTTGCCTCTAATTCATTCAGCCTTTGAACACGGGGTGTAAACTTAAAACTGTCCACGTCGACGGCGAAAGGTGGTTGCCAATCCTAATATTGAAAAAAGTTGAGACAATTCTATAATAATTATTTTAATAGATTCCTTTGAGTGAACTCGTGAACAGAAATATTTCAAGATTTCAAGGTTTCCTGCAAACTAAGTCATAAGTGGTAAGTGGAAAGTGGGATTTGATCATTTTTTGTTTTTTTGCACTCAAAAATGTTCAGGGCTTGCAAATCACAGACAAAATAAAAGGCAAAAGATGACTCATAGTTACTTTCGAGACAAGTTGGAACTTGAAACTTACTTGAGGCGGTTTGACCTTACATATCCCTGCCTTTTCAGCTATGGGTCTAATTTTGTTGATATAATTGAGTGGGTCCATAAACTCTGCCGCAGTCGGGCAAAACACTGGTGCTTCTAGCGGTCTTATAAACTGAAACTGCTCAGTCATGATTCTGTTCATTGTCACTTCGAACCAATTTTAATTTTCTCTGGACAATTCCAAATTTTCCCACTCCCAGCCAGTTTTACTTATTTCAAGTACAGTTGGCCCTTAAATTCGATTTCCTACCTGGAGGAAACCTAGCCGCTTTACCATAACCATAGGAATACAAAGTCGAAGCTTTTAAATTCCTTCGCGAAC
>JAQGCM010001396.1:0-15492 GCA_034699705.1 Hymenaphorura dentifera | reverse complement strand
TCCGACACTTTCAACCCATTTCCATGATCGAGGGAAAAAGAACGGGGCGAAAAAAAGAAGAGAAAAAAACATTCCATCCAAATGCCAAAATCTGAACGATATTTATGCCAGAGTGTCGTCGCCGTATTCGTCGTCAGTCGCGATCGTTTCGCTCCAGCACCAGCACCACTTTGCTTCCATCCATGTGCATGTACAATGTGCATGTGTGTGACGGACGACGACGACGACGTCGAGATCACAGAATTTCAAATCTAAATTTATATAGGAAAACAGCAAAACTGGCGGATCTTTGAATAAATGTACTTCGCTTCTTCTCCTTGTACTGGATTTTGACATATTTCACAATAAATGATTTACATCACGTACGTACGAACGACGCCCGACGCGACGCCCGCACCGCAGTAGACCCCATTTATAACCGCACAGAAAAAAGACTGAAAACGACAAATCGTTTTGTACTAAACAATGGGGAAGGAAAATGTCACTCTGAGCGACAGTTGACGCAATAAAATACTTCCAACTGTGAAGAGAGAGAGAGAGAGCATTTGAAAGGCAATAAAATTAAATGTGACAGTAAAAAAACCAGCAGCGCTGTATGTAATTGAAAGCAAGTCATTTCAAACTAGTACAAAATGTACGTGCAACAAAAATATCACCGGCATGCCGCCGTAAAACCCTGCCTACAAGCAATAAGCATTTGTGGGGAGAAAAAATGTCCAAAAGTCCACCTAAAATACCCCAAAAAGTTGAAGTTGCTGGTTTCATTTGTTGCGGAAGAAAAACATGAGCAAAGGATTTTAATCATCATTTTGAACAACAACAAGAAAAACAGTAGCAGCATCCGCACGAGGTGAACGGTGAAAGTGAAAGTCGTGGTTCAAAATAAAGCCAGATTTCCCCCATTTAAATTCTATTTGTACTCATGTATTTGGTTGGCGTCGTGACTTTCACGACGACGACTACGACTTTCCTCAGAATTTATTTTAGAGCTGGTGCTGTAGCTTGAGCTACTAGTCTAGAGTTGGTTCGCCGTGTTCTACTAGTTTTGTAGATTTCTAGATTCTACTACTGCTACTACAACTCTACTAATTAGTTTTCATTTTTTTTGAGTTGAGTCCTTAGTTCTCTTTTATTATTCAGAGTCACACTCAGCCCAGACACTAAACTAATCCTACTGTATGTGGTATAAAAGCCAAGTTTTTGTTCCCTTGCGTGCGTTTACAAGTTATGATTTATGAATTATTGTTGTGGTGACAAGACTAGCCCACTAAAGTCCAACGACAAGCATTCATTCAAAATTAGAACGCACAAGTAGAGCCTGCGATACAAGAGAGCTACAGTTCTGATATGGCATGCATGCTGTAAAATATGACGTAATTATTTGAGTAGAGCTAAAAAATAAACTGGAGAAAGGGAAATTAAAATTTTGCGACAACATTTTACATAAATGATAGTGAATTCAAGAGCAATTTGGCTCATTTCGTATTGAATAATTACGACCTTATTCATGGGTCAGAATTTCGGAATGCTTTCAAAAATAGCGAAAACTAGTGCTTATTCGGGGTCATAGTTTATTTGGGATTTAAGGGCTAGCGATAATCACAATTAAACTCAATTTGATGTATGTTCATGAAATGGCTGGAGTAAAACAATGCCAAATTTTGACAATGACATTGCAGTTGAACTGAACCAAGGTAAAGGCAAGGCCTCATTAAAAGCACAAAAGATTACCCAATTTAAATTTAGGTACCGTAGTGCCTGCTGCACGCGGCACTTAAAGCATACTAAATTTAAGCACGCAATTATGAACATTCACAAGTGCATGCCTCTCAGTTTGCATAAATTAAAAATGATGCGATGACCTCGCTCACGTCTAAATTGTAGTTGACTCACGTTTAATTGAACAGAGAAGTTTTTCATTTCTGAGGCTCTCAAGAACTCGGTCCGAAATGTTGTGGACAATGACGTCATCCACTCGTATAGAGATTAAACGACTGCTCATCACACCCACGTCATCTGGTCCAGTCCCCAACTGCAATTGACCAGAAAAAAGTGTCCTCCACATTAATTTTAAATTACAAAATCATGCAAAAACAAAGAAAGAACCAACTAACACGTTTAATGAGACCCAGTTAGATAACCACTACCTGCCAGTCTAAACGAGCACGAGCAGAACTCAACAAACAAAACTTTTAAAGACCTTTCAATTAGCCAAAGCCAAGTCTTTGCCAGGGCCAAGTTTTTGCTAAAATTCACAATAGCTCAAAATTACAAGCTCTGCACTCCAACGCAACTGCTCTTAACGAGCACCCAATCAATTCAAATGTAAACACAAAATTGATTTTATTCGGAACGGAATAACCCCTAAATTGGTTTTGGGAATTTGAATTGCAAGCTAGAATCCGATTCAGATCTAGCCAGATAACTGAAATTGGAAGGGGTCAATCTGATTCTTGAAAATGCCAATTTAATCCAACTCAATGCGATGTAAATTTGACAAAGTAAACATAATTCTGGACGATACTTTATTTTTGTCACAGGTCAGGTCCGATCCAATGTCCAGCCAGTTAGAATTGCGAATTACTAACGTACATATAATTTCGCAAATAAAAAAAGAATTCGCGATACATTGCATAGCAATAGCGGGAATTGCTTGAAACTCAACTTCAAGCAACTTTGAGATACAGACTGCAGACGCATTTGTAGTAATGCCTTGTGATCTAATAGTTGCGCAACATTTTGTCGGCAATAATAAGCACAAAAGACTCGTAGCTAGCAACAGCATCAATTGTTAGCGTTGGACGTTAGTTCCTGTTAAATTTTTTTTTCGGTTCCTCATTTCTCACCACTCATCTCATCTCGTTTAGTCAGCAGAGCAAAAAGTAAATGAAAGAACGAGTCTATTACTCGACTACAAAGGGAAGACTTTTCAAGAGGCTACAGCTACAGACTACTATATTGTATTTTTGTATTTTGTATTATTAGGATGAGGGCCCAAGCCTGCCTATACGCTTTTGCTTTCTTCGTCGGTGCGTTGCGTTGGTTGGTGAAAGGAGAAAGAAGATCCAATATTAACTATCCAGGTCGGTAAATCAAATTTTCGATCCCACTTTTCTTCCCGACTGACGCGTTTTGCCAAGGAGAAAGCTTATTAAACTCACACAAGCCAAGGAGTAAGGAGCAGAGGAGCAAAAACTTCTCAAACACTCTTCATCATTCTCTTGAGAACATTATAGAGAGAGAGAGTGTGTTACTGACTGGGTGAGCCAAAAGTAACCGTACATTGGAATTCGACATAATTTTTGCCTGTTTTTCATGTTCCCAGTCAAAATTCCAAGGTACGAATGGATTTCAGTATAATCGGAAACAGAAAAGCTGCCTTAAAAATATTCTTGTTCGCGGTCGGCAGAGCTATGCTTTCAACGATAAATTAATTGTTGCGATACATATGGTGAGAAGGCGAAGAAAAATATTCGGAATACACGATTGCTTACTTTTGGACCACCCTGTCCTCCCATATATATTGCATTGCACATTCTTAAGCAAAAGTTTGCCTAACCTAAACTTACGCCCAAACTAAACGTATCAAGTAGCATCCAACGTTTTCACTTGACGCTGAAACATGAAACAGAGCTTGAAATTTTGCTCTTCATCATTAGAAACATATGTGCGCGATCTGGACCGAAAATTGTGCCCGACAATTCTGAAATTCCACACTTCTGCATTATGCACTTGCGATTACATAGTACGAGTACACCCATTTATCAATTAAGCAAAAAAAAATTGCTCTAAATGGAATTCAGAGTTTCATACCGTGTAAAACGTAATGTAGAACGAGTATTTGTTTGCTGGTCTGGCTCAGCTTTTTGTATTTGATCTTTGGGCGTTGGCATTAATTCCAAACTTTTCTTCTGCCCTTACTGCCCTAGTACATCACATTGCACGCATCCTTGACAGGACGCCGACATGAAAAATATATACTAGTAAGTTCTGGCCAAAGAAATTCGAAACAAATAATTTGTTGGGTAGTGAAAAATAATGGCTATGGATGCCATTGTTGACTGTTTTGCTTTCTCTGCAGTGAAAAGTTTTGTGCAAACCAGTATAGTGCAGTGCACAGTTTAGAAAATAAAACCGGCCGAGTCCGTGCCGGGTATCGTGATGCCTGGCTAGCTGGCTAAAACTTTAATTTGTTCGAAAGGCTTGAAGCGTTTTCTGTTATTTTGTAACTCCAAATTTTCGGTTAAATCCGATTTTCCTGGCTTGCCGGCCTCAGCCACAATGGTAGCAGCTGAATGTTTCTCTTTTGCAAACAAAATTAAAATTTTAGTTGAGTTCTTTCAACTGTACGAAGTCAGTCACTCGTGGTTGTCGTCTGGCTCGGATAGGACAAAAGTAGTCTTAAATATTTGAGAAGCCTTGTGGGAAATGAACTTCGCATTAGAATTTTGCAACGCCACGAGTGAATCGCCGAATTGCAATGCGAAATTGCGAAACTGCGATGGTATCAAATTTCATTGCATTGTGTTTGTAATTTAGATTAAGATTGGATTGGATTCTAATATAAGAAAAGTTCGCAAAACTTAAGTAAAAGTGAGTTGGTTGATTTATTTCACATTTCACTCTTTTTTGAGAGGGTTGATTTGTTTGTGGGGGGGGGGGGGGTTGTCTTACTTGTTGAGTTGATGGTTGATGGAGTGCGAGGAAGGTGAGGAAACAGAGGGCCACTCCGACGACGGTCACAACCAGAAGTGGCTTATGTAAAGACGACATGGACATAGTCGCACAAAATAAGATCGACACTCCGCACTCCTCTTAGAGTTAGTATGCACATTACTCGTCTTCTTTTAGATCCCAACACTCCACTCAATTCATTGCCTTGATCACCCTCACCTGCTCAATTCACAAAAAAATGTACATTTTTTAAATACTTTTTTTAATCAATACGAAAGTGAGGAAAAGGATTGCTCCGAAGCAGAAGCAGTAATATAAAAAAAGCCATGAAATAATTTTAACAGCAGTAAATATTATCGCCACTATCGCGCTGCTCTACAATTTAGTGGTGAGAGTTGAGAACAAGGGACGAATCGCAGGTGTTAATTGGAGTCAGTCTCGGCATGATTTTACGAAAAATGGTATATGGTCGATCCCAAAAAGTACAAATGATTATGAGATGTTTCCGTGCAGTCGACGCCAGAAAGGCGTCCCTCGTTTGATAAATCCATCAAATAATGTTATCTTGACGCTTTTTAGATTAGAACTACTGGAGGATGCATTGTACGAATTGAATTCATTGCTATAGATTATTTGGAGCATGTGAGAGAAGACAGACACTGGCATCAGGCATCATTTTAAGCACGTACATTATGTTGGCTCGACTTTGTCTCACGTGCAAATAATGGGCTATCGAATTTACCTTGATCTGAAATTAAATGATAAGTGTGCAGTGCATCACACTCGCAGACTCGCACGGCTTTGTTGACCTGTCGAGCGACTCTTTCGACCAATTTCAGACAGGATTTCCGATTGGCTTAAATTGTTCCCGAAAAAATTGACATAAAATGCATGTGTTTTCCAATTGGAATTTGAATGTTTCTAGCTCTGTCCTAATGCGTATTTTTCAATTGAAAAAAATCATCAAATTGAATTAGCGTCACTCACTCTGCAGGCCTACGCGTTTGCCTAATGAACGTTTCACGGCGGATGCACATTTTTCGAATAGCAAAAATTTCCAATAAAAGAGTCATGGTGAAATCTGAGCCACTTATGTATGACTCGACTCTGCAGCAGCACATGAAGACGAGCACAAAATCTGTCAGTTTTGCTCTGTTGCTGTGTTATTCTCCCATAAAACCTTCCAAAAATTGCTTCCGAATTCAGTCTAGCATGTAATCATGTTGGGAATTCCAATTCATTCATGGCTAAAATCCGTCGTCATGTTTGTCATTTCCAATATGTTCGAGTCTTCGAGTCGATGAAAAAAGACACATATAAAAAGTAGGGCTCTGCTGTGCTGATGAGCAGCTATTTTATGCTTCTCGCTCATGTCTATATTCTTCAAGATTCAAAACCAAAAAAAGGGTTGAGTCATAAAAACTACATTTCACTGCCCAGTGCCCAACTCTACAGACTAGAACTCCGTCGCAAGTTGCATTTTTTTAGTTTTGAAAGTTGTCAGGTCAAAATATTACGAAAATGAAAGCAAGCCTGCTTGGAGTTTAACTCCACTCACGTGCATAAGTTCATGAAAAAAAAGAAAGCACTAAAAAAAAGTAGAACTGTGAGCTGAGCTCAGCCCAGCTGACGATGAGTGTCCTTGCGATGCCCATCCACACAAACGAGCACAAGCTCCAAGCTTTTCATAATTTCTCATCCAGTCAAATTCCAAAGGACATTATATTCATAAGAACTTGCCGGCGGACCTACGTATGGAATGGAATTTTTGCACTTTTTTACGTTTTTATATTTTATGAGAAATTGGTGAGGTGAGTAGCCGAGTAAAGTTTATAGCTTATTGAGCGGAACAACACTACGTACTGACTGCCAAGCAGGCAATGAGATATTTAAAATTAACTATGCCACGAGGGCCACGAAAAGACTTCAGACATGCAAATGGTCAAGTTTTAAAGTGTATTATTTTTGTCCGCATTCATTAATTTAGCGAAATTTGCCTACTATGTGCTCTAATGGCCAAATATTTTTTTAATTTTCTTGAGGAAGCATCAAGCATGCAAAGCAGTCTGTCTATCTCTTCAGCTCAGCTCAGCACGCAAGCAACGCATAAGTCGCGAATCGCGATACTTATAAGTATTTATTAAAAATCTGCATTTTATTCAAAACACTCTATTTTTATTTCTATTTTTTTGCATAAAACCCGAATTTGAAGTCTAGCCGTGAGTTCCTATTGAAAATGCGAGTGAGAAACGAGCGTCAAAAGAAATCAACTGCTAACGGGTCCGGGCGGATCGGGTGGACGGGCGTTGATGATGGTAGTGGCAGTGGTAGTGGTGTTGCAAAAATGGATTGGATTTTACATTGGAAAAGTTAAAAGGCTTGCCATTCTTTAGCTAAGGTGGTGGTGGTGATGCGATGGTTGGAGAGAAAATCGATTTAAAGAATAGTCGTGGTTTTCACTCTAGAATTGCGTGTTCAATCAGGTGGACATTTATTTGTTTACCACAAGAGAGTGTACTACTACTGCAGACTACATACTACCCGCCTGCCAGCGCTACCCGCCTGCCCGCACCAGAGTTTTATCATTTCTGACTTGAGTGGAGGTGCAGGTGGTTCCAAAGTCATGTAAAGTTAGTGGCGACTAGGGAAAAAAGAAACTGTCCAAATTTTCAACGTGACGAAGTGAGAGAATAAAGAATAGGACTAGGACTAGGCCATACGCCATACCCCTGCCCTGCCCTGCCATGCAACGCAACGCAACTTGAACAGGCAGCTAGGGCACACTAATGAAATTAATTCACTTCACCAGCCAAGTCAACCACCACCCAAAGCCAAAACTTTAAATCATCCAAAAAAAAGGAAGTCAAATGAAAGTTCGAACATCAAACGCAAAAATTGTGCTCTGTTCAATCCATTAAATTTATTTGATCATCCGTGCCAATGCCTGCCTTGCCTGATCAATCGGAATTCGGAATCTCAAGCAAAACTTTATGAATTCTGAATTCGGCCTGACTTTGGAATCTGGAAGTTTATTTTTTTCTCACCTCGACTAGTAGTAGAACATCTTGTGAGAGTAATTTTGGATATCCAATTATTCATTGCTGTGTGGCTGTGGCTGTGTGTGCGAGAGCCCACAATGCCTTTCCTTTTGCTTTTGCTTTCTCCCATTTCGCCTTGGGTGAAAGTCTTTGTCTGGCTCGACGCGACGACTCTATAACTTTCTCGTGCAGTCGTCTCATTTCATCATTTCAATGTAGGGAGAGTGAGTGGTGTAATTTAACATATTTCAAGAGTGTCGTAAATCAAATCTTTTTGTAATTCGGAGCAAACAAAGGAGAAATTGGGTCGGTCGGTTCCTTCGGTCGGCATAGACGGAGATGGGACAAGAGAGACAGACACCACACCACGAGGGCAACATTTCAAGTTAATCTCAATAATACAAGAAACACATTCAACATTCAGAATTTCAGAGGAGAAATTTTCGGAGAGTTCTGGAGAGAGAGAGTCAGTTCGGCCTGGAGGCTGGCACAGGTTTCTAGTGGGGCTGTTTGGGAAAAGGCGAGGCAGCCAGGCAGGCAGTTGAAGCAATTTATCTTCCCGACAAAATCATACTTCTTTTGCCCTGCACACTAACCACAACCTGCAGCATTCAACTTTATGTCATGAGTTGGTGTTGCAAAGTTGGTTCGTGTCACGATAATTCACAAAATGTGAACAACTTTTAGCCAGCCGACTACATAGATTGCATTTGAGAACGTGGGGCAGGAGCAAGAGGAGGCACGAGGCTCGAAAAGCAAATGGAAAATATGTGTGACTTTTAATCATTAAGGCCACCGCATAATACCCGCTTAGTCAGCAGCAAAATTTAACCAAGCCGTGCCCCGTGCTCCACTTGACAATCTGGGGAACAGGCTCTGTGTCGGTTCGGTCTGAAAGCAAATATGTAAGAGCAAGAAGCTATTTGTAGTTCCAAAAACTCAAAATCTGAGCCAAAGGTGTGCACAATGTTAGATAAGAACATGAAACTATGTCGCTCACGCTACACTCTTGCCAGCAATTTAATATTTTTAATTATAATATCTGAGAGAGGGCAATTAGTTTCTATTGGAAAAATTACGAGGCAAGAGCAGCACCTACCTGTGCAGAAATTACGTGCAGTGTATATGCTAAATTTTGAACATAATATGTACGTTCTCGACTCTTGTCAAAGTCGAGCAGTAGAACTTACTGCATACAGAACAGAACAAGGAGGAGAGATGATTTAATTAAATTTTAGTTTGGTTAATCAAACTAACCACAGCGGAAGTCACGCATGACTTTCCTTGAAATTTGCAATGTGCCAACGCGTGGAAAGTGACAATAATTGCTGTCTTGAGCAGAGCATGGGGGAACGAGGAGGACTAGAACGCTCACTTTTCTTCTTCTGCGGCTCCTTTCTCTCATTCCAAATTCAAAGGAGAGTTGCTCAGAGAAGAAGATTTTCAATAAAATGAAGAAACGGAGGTGAAAATTATGGAAATGTAATTTCTTCTTTGAGCTCCTCATAATACGTAATACGTACCTACCTACCTACCGACGACGACCACCCCTCTCAGCATATTTGAACAATTGAGTCAGTTTTGGAATTGTGAATTGTTCTTCGTGGTGCCTGTGCTGTGTGTGATCTCATCATAAGCAAGCAAGCAATGTTGGGCTTGGGCCTGGTTCCCGGTGTGAACTCATGAGCAGTCATAGTCATAGTCGTCGTTTTCATTTCATACATACTTCTGCTCATATGTCAGAGTCAAGATTCCCTCTCATGAGTCTCACACATTTTCTTCTCTCTAGTCTGAATGGAGAGAATGAATGAAATTGGATCTAAATTTCGGAGCCTGGCATAATTTGAGGATTGCATGCTTGGCTTTAGCAATAGCAATGAAATGTGCAATCCAAAATATGTAGGGTGTACGAGGTGTAGGTGTTTGCCCCGAATCGCACACTACACTGTATTGTACAAGGTGCATGCATGGGTGTATTGGGAGTTTTAGAATTTAAAAAGTAGAAACTAGACTAGGACCGGTACGTTTTGGTCTCTCTCTCTCTCTTCTAAATATTAACTAAAAGGCTTTTCATTGGAAATGCCAAGGCTCATTTTCCTATTGTACAAATTCTACCCTGGTTTCTTCCTCTGTCCATTTCCCCCGCAACTTCATTATACGGACCATAATTCCCGTTCGCTCGTTCCATTTCCTTCTTTGCGTGTGACTCACTCCATCTGCTAATCCACCCTACTAGTACCTACCTACCGACCAACCTACCTTACCTTTGTACTTTATTTTTGTATACCCGGGTTTCTACGTGTCAAATGCTACGGGGCCCGTAGTATTTAGGCAGGCAGGCAGTCAGGCCAGGCCAGCAGCATTTGATAGGATTTGATCACTTCTCCATCTCCATTTATTCCCTTTCTTTCTTTGCTCATTCAATGATTCCAACCAACACAAAGAATCTAATGAGAGTTGAGTCGAGTTGAGTCAATGGTGATAAGAATGAAATTTACTTTCTCCAAACTCGTGCATCGTGCGGTCCTTCACTTTCTACTTTCACTGGCTGGCTTGGAGAAATGTGCCAGGAATTCCGGTTCCTAATGTTCCGTCGTTTTTTTACTTTCTTTTATTCTCCTCATAATTCTGCCATTTATTCACGTTCATTTATCGCTATCCCTTAATGACGATCTGACATCCTTTGACTTGACTAGGGGACAAAGTTTATAGCCTCCATAACTTTGTGCTCAAATTAATCGCAATCGATCCTATGTATGTGTGCGTTAGAGAGCTGAGTGCGTAATTATTTTAAAATAGAATATGAAGCTGGTACTCGACCACACGAATGGAGGTATGACGAGGTTTCTTTTTAATCCTCCATTGAACTGCAAGAGCATATTGCCCTTGAAACTGGGTATGCATCGCTAGACTCCTCAAATTCAATTTATATTGTTCCATTCCATTCACCATTCATGCGAAATAAATTTGACAAATGATTGCCCTACTTGGCTATGCTTCATCTCTAGAAATTCGTACCCGGAGTGGCTTAAAATTTCACAGACAAAACTGCTCTCTTCAAGCCGTCAACTGTTTCAATTTAAACTTGTTTCAAAAGTGTGCCAGTTACACTGAATACGCTGCCCAACTAATTAGTAAAGCGTTCAAATTTCGGGGATTTGGGAAATTTGAATACCTAATTTTCTCAAAACAACCGTGTCAAGGTTGCAGTTCAGCAGCTCAGCAACTCTAAAAGTAAAATTGAATTGGGTGATGATATTAAAAACGAGGCATAGCAAAGCGTGTCATTTTAGGTTGAGTGATACGTAGAATACGATGCTTTCTCCCCAGAGCAGAGTGAGCCCTGAGCCTGAGAGCTACATGCGTACATGTGTAAATGTGTAAGTAACTATGAAAATAAGCCATGGCATGTCACCTCCAGCCCATTTTGGCCAAGAGTTACCCTGCCCTCCCGCCTCAAGACTTTCCCTTTCATGTTTTCAATCATTTTGTATTATCAGGACTCATTCTGAACTAGACATTCCAAACGACCAGATGATCGAGCGGGTAGAATATTGCGATTCCCTCCCTCGTCTCGCATCTATGAAGATGCCTGGGCTCGGCAAAAAAAAATGAAGAAGACCCAAGATCTACACCAAAATGACTTTTGAGAGAAGATTCCAGCCCAGCACAGCACAGCAGTGCTATCGTCAGCCACACAATTATTTTCAGCTTCTAAGACCCACGCCTTTTCCCATTCGACAAGAGGTATTTTGAAATTTTTAATCTTTGAAGGATTCCTTCTTGTTAGTAAACGTCAGTCTCGGCCCACATTCTTGGCTTGATTGCCTCAAAATCTCAGAGCCTGGCTCTGGCTGGCTGGCACAGCAGGACAATCATCGACATTTTTGTGTGCAAGAAATTGAATTTGGACAATCGGACGGACAGAGTTGCTAAGCTATCCGACCGAACACAACGATCACTCTTGTCGCGTTTTTTTGTGTGTGTAGAAATTTTAGAAGGAATTCCAACCCAACAACCATGTAATTGAATTTCCGTACTAAAAATTGAATTTGTTAACAAGCTTACGACAAAGAATTCCAAATTGTCCCTTGCTATTGCTACATGGCATGGTGAAAGTTGGTCGTCGGTCGTGCTATTGTGTAGCGCCAGCGACTAAGTTTGTCGTGTTTTTTCTTTGGTGGGAGACACAGGCCGCAACAGGCACACATGCAGGCAGGCATGGAGTAAAAAGAAAGTTTTTTTTGTAATGGAATTTGAGATGATTCTCTTTTGAGTTTAAGCACTCTTTCTCTTTCTTCAAAAGAGAAAAGATAGAAAGAAAGCGAGTGGTTACGTTACAAATGAACAAAAAGAAAACGAAGGAGGTACGTACATTCGTACGCCCGCGGCTATTAATTCCAGTTCGGTCGGGTCGGTTCTTTTGCAAAGCACCCAGTCCAGACCCAGCCCAGGTCCAGCCTCCAGCATCACATTATAATAAAGCCCAAATGCAGAATAAGCAGATGGGTTAAAAAGAATTCTCTAAACGCCTGGCCTGGGCCTGGATTTTGCCCATTTTGCTAGTAAAAGGATTTGGTGGGTCTTACATTTTTACGCAACAAAATTGTACACTCGTTTATTCAGTGAACTCAACAAGTTAAAGAGTTGCTTGCTATTATTATTATTACAAGGATAACATTTGGATTCGAGACTGCAACAGTTGTAGTAGTACATGCATACATAGAGCCAGTAGAAAAATTCAGTAGAAAATGAGCTTGTGCTCGGTTAATTTCATGTATGGCCGGCCGGCCAGCAGAGCAACTCAACTCAACTCAGCTCAAAGGAGGAAGAATAATTATCCAGAATGTGAGCCAGCTTAGAATCAGAATGAATAATAAAATTAGTTTCTAGAGAACCATTTAGTTGTTTGCTGCTCGCTCACTGGTTGGCTTGCTTGGCTTGGCTGCTCTGCTTGTCTACTCTCAGAATTCATAATTGCAGTGCGAGTCTTCAACTGCTTGCTAGAAAATTTCCTCAGGCTTTTGTGCCCCAATCTTGTTTCGTCCTAAAAGATTCTTTGTGTCTGTCTCTGTGATACTGGTGCTGGTGCTGCTTTAAGCTCTCATAATTCTTCTACATCCGCTCAACTCAAACCATTGTCGCAAAATTAAAGGATTTTGGTATGAGTCTGGTATGAGCAAGCAATATGTGGTAAAATTCTAAAGACTTTCTCCTCCTTATTTACAACTGTAGTAGCTAATTAAGCTACAGTTAAGGTTGCCTTCCTTTGGCAATTAGCTAAAGGCGGATTAAGTACGAAGCTGAAGCTGGATTTAACGTGCAGGAATTGTCATGCTTTAGTTACGTATGACGTCAATTTGAGATTTGGTTTGCGGAAATATCTCTGAAATAGACGACGAGATTTGTCAAAATTGTGAAAATCCATTAAAAGAAAGGCTGGAAATTATGGGAACAATTTATTTATTCCAATTTATACTGTATTCTAACATGGCAGCACCGAATTTAGAGTCGAGCTAAGTTCGACCATATTTTGCTAATTTTCAATCAAACACCAAAGTGACACGTGACACGACACATTCGGGATTCATTCGAAATTGATCAAGACCAAACCCATTATGACAAACCTAGTACTTGATTCCCAAGATAATGCTGCCAAAATGCATCTCCAATCTTCTTCGTCTTTCTTCTCTCACCTCAATTCGGGTAATTTTGACTGACTGAAGTGTGGAAGGAGTCTGGTTACCATTTTGCGAATTTCGCTTCGCAAGACTTGCGATGCATGCGATGCGAGGAAGCATCTGTCTCCTGGGCTCTCTCATTCATTAGTAAACTGTGTTGGCGGAAATATGTAGAAAGAGATTTATGAGGACAACACGCCAAGCCACGCTTCAATGCTGGACAGACCAAATGGGTAAATATTATATTAACTCATTCCACACCTTGGGAAATTCCTCTGGGAGAAATGAAATTCAAGGCAGCTGGGTTTTGTGATTGGATTCGAGACAGAAGAAGACAATGTGAATGTCGTCTAAACCAAATAGCAAAATAGCAACAACCAACGCACGACTCACACAAGGAAGTTCTCCTTGCGTGCTTGCTTGGAAACTTTTATATTTTATCTCACGCTTTAGCTTCACGAGCAGAGAACTAGAACATTGCAATTGATTTGCCAAACATGAAACAACTACTGCAACTGCTGCTGAATTAAATAGTCTCTCACTGTTGATATTTGAGATAATCGATTTTGCAGTATCGCTAGCTACAGCTACAGTACAGCAGCTACTATTGGAATAAGAAGCACACAATTCTTAATGATGACATGGATATTTCTGATACCAAATCCGTTCTAGAAAATTGAAAGCCCCATCCACATTCCACATGAAATCAATTTAAGTCATTCACTACTATCTCACAAGTTTCTTCCACTTAAAAAAGTGAAGCGAAGCATGACGTAATATGTACATATTACGTACGTTGCATTGTAACAGTATCGGTTTGCCGTCGGATTTGGAAATGAAGCAAGCAAAAGCGTAAGGAATGAGGTCCTAAAGGAATTCGAATTCGAAGGAATCCTCTGATAAACAAGATATTTACTGAAGCACTACATGAAGTACTCTGGGTGGCGGCGCCTAATAGTCCTTAGGAATATTTTGAAATCTGCAAGATTCCAAGATGTATCTCATCATTTGAAAGTCTGACATCGTTCACTATGTACAAATCAATCGTTGGAGAAAGAAATTAAAATTAATTTTTCCTACATTCAAAGCTTTTTGATCATTCTGAAGATCCTATTCTGCGTTTCTGCGATGAGCGCAGCGATTTTATTTGGATTCTTTGCATTCGTCGGGTCTTTTAAATTAATTTACTACTACAAAAAACATGGCGACTGACTGCTTATGTAATCTTAATTTTGCTTGTAGCATTTCCTTGTGTTTTGAATGGGAAGCGAAAGTTTGCTGAGACTGTGAGATTCCAGCAATCCCACATATGAGGGTTTGCATGTATGTTATGTAAAAATGCAGAACGAATTTGGAAATGATATTGATATATTCGTCAGTAAAATCGAATGGGAAAGAAATCCGAGAAGCGTTCGTTCGTTCGTTCCACCACCAGCTAGCAGCCAGCAGCTGTGTAGAATGGGGAGAGTTTGAGTTTGAAGTCTCAGAATTTCACATTCAGTCTCAAATAAATTCTCTTTCCTTAGATTTCAAAAGAGCAGTACGTATGAGATGGGGATGGGTTTGGCTGGCATGAGGCTGAGGCGGAATTATATACACAAGTAGGGAGATGAAATGGAACAAAGATCAGGAAGATTCGAATTGATAGCTTTGAATTGAAAAGCCGATTTTTGTAAGAGCCCAACCAAGAAGGGGTTTTCACATCTCGTTATTTCGACTTTCCATCCTAGTTTAACATTCCGAAGGAAAGAAATAAATGGTATACTTTGCAGATATTGCTACGACTACGACTAGCACTGAGAAGGACGACTGGGACTGGGCTGGGACTGTCTCTCTCACTCCTAATATCAAACACATTGCTGCTCAGACACACCGAACACTCCATCCCATTTTTCTTTTAGTCTTAATTTGAAAGTTATGCCAGTTTTGGCAATCATCCGCTTTATGTCGATCACAATTTCATTGCAGTGCAGTGCGATTGAGATTGAGATCCAATGTCACAACCCATTTATTCCTATTACACATTGTTCAGGAGCTAACTAAGTTGCGAAGCTGAAATGCAACAATAAGCTAACTCCAGTAAATAGCTTCGTTGAGGT
>JAQGCM010001395.1:0-15493 GCA_034699705.1 Hymenaphorura dentifera | reverse complement strand
TCAATTGGCATGTATTCGGCAAGCTTTGTCAGACCAAAGCCGTGGTAAATCAACCTGCCAATAATCCAAAAATCGCTTCCAACCATAAAACCAATGGTTAGAATTTCTGCAGTGTCCGATTGAATCAAAATTTTTCGACTTGTATAAATTCCAGTTTCGTGCCTATCAAAATCAAACAATTTTTTTTATCAATCGTGCGTTTGTTGGAATTCATACTGAGCAGATTTGAATCAAAAGTACGATTTATTATACAAAAACGCTTCTTGTATGGTTGTTACCGAAGGTCAAAATCAACAAATCGGTCCCATTCGACAGTCTGTAAAGCCGTAATGTTAAATTTCGGGCGCTCGGAACCTTGTGCGATATCACGGCACGGACAAAGATCTAATGATAGATTGTTATATTGTCCTTTGCGTAGGAATTTCATGAGCATTGATAGTCTTGCAAAATATAATTCGCGTATAACGATATGAAATCAAATGCTAATTTAATCAAAAGCAGAAGGTTAGTACACAACACTGTGGTCATTGAAATGCTGAAAATTAATCAATTTACTCTGTTCATTAGGAAATTAGTGCTTTGCATTTAATTGATTAGATTTGCTGCTTTAATCTCAATTTCCATGAAGAAGAGCAATCAGAGCTTTTTCGTAGTCTCCAGACGTCTCTCCTGCAATGCCACTTTCTAAACTTTTCTCATAAGTTTCTGCATATTCATTCTTAATACTTTGCAAATCGATTTCTGCTCTCCAAACCAAGATTCGAATTAACTGTGAATCCTCAGTTCCGAAACCCTTCATTGCTGCGTGAAGTTGCTCGGCGAAAATATGGGCGGGGCTCATGACAAACTTGCCTAAAATAATAATGTCAAATGTAAATGAATTTATTTTTGCCAGTAGTAATATACTGTAGAAATATGCTGTATTTTGCACTAACTAATCGTTTCAATGGCATTCTGCAAGTTTCCGCTCATCTCAGTTTTCACAGATTGAAGAAATGATTTTCCAGATAAAGTTTCATATTCGTGAAAAATCAGCTCCAATTGTTTATGAGAACATTCGCTCAGAATTTTGATGAATTTGGCTTCATTTGTCCCAAGTCGACCTTCTCCAGCATTATAAAGTTCTTTCGCAGTGGCTGCTGCAGTTGAAGGGTTGACCTCTGTGCTTCGTTTCACCTTAATTTTTTAATGAATTTAGTAATTTGTGAAGCTATTGTTTTGTCAAATTGTAGGGCAAAATTGTATCACAGTCAGTAAAGAGAGTAGGAGCTTCTTGTAATCCCCAGAAACATCTGAGCCAACATCTCCTGCAAGTGAAGTTCCAAAAAGTTTTTCGTACGAGGCAGAAACTTGGGTGACTTCAGTTGGTGTCAAAGTGCAAATTATCTACAAATGAGTGCAAAAAATGCATTTACGAACAATCTGAACAAATTCTAGAATTTCTACTGCATGGCGAACATGCAGACGTACAATACAACTTTGAGTACAAGTCAAGCAAGCCTATATCTGTTTCTTTCATAAACTTTTAATTCTTACTTCTGTGAGGTCAGATTCTTCGGTTCCAAGGCCGGCCACAGCCCGATGCAATTCATTCGCCAATACATCCGAAACTGGTCCCGAAAGTGCCAAGATCAATTTCTCAAATTTTCCTCCCAGCTCCGATTTCAAATCATCGCACAAATTCTGTACATTTAGATGAATGTTAACATTTCATTGAATAGGGTAATCTCAAATTGTGAACTTAAGCGGTAGGCCGAGTCTTGTAATTTTTGTTAATTTGCTCTACCCTATTGAATTGGGTGGTGAAACTCTGATTAATCTCCTGTCGTTCACGCCCAATCCTTTTGGTTAAAATCGCAATGATCGAATCTTCATTTGTGCCAAATCCTTTCATTGCTTTCCTCAGAGCTGCCGCATCAGCGCTTGCATTAAATGTAGGATTTGCCTTCAAAGTCTGATAATTGCAGATAAATGCCGAATTTATTTAGAGATCTCTAAACGAGTTTAGAATAATATTTATCGTCAAACTTACAGCCATTATTGGTCCACTTGATTAGGAAGATTTGACAGTTTCAGTGCTTTGACAAGTGAAATCGTTTAAAGTCTTCCGCTGAATAACTGAATTACTGCAGATTTTCTTCTGTGCAAGCTCCGAAAAAACGAAAGGCTTAAAAAAGGGTGTGCGAAAAGACGTCAAAGTGATTCTGAGCGAAGATTTCCTTATGTTTTGTGCACAAGCAAAAAATTCTTTTCCATTCACATTCGTAAGTGCAAGTGGGATGAGTAACAGAGAGGAAATCTGGAAGAGAAGCATCTATGGCAAATCATGGAATTCTGTAGGTTGCGTTCATCTCATTTCTTGAACTTTGTTTATTAATTGGATGTCTCAAAGAGATTTGCTACGACAATACATTGACAATTTGCAATACAAATTAGAAAAATTCTTGTAATGGTTGGTAGGTCATCAGCTGGAAATGATTGACAGTCGTTTTGTATTCTCTTCATTCTGCAGGCAGAGTGCAGAAATTAACTTGATAACATGAACTTGATATCCTGTTCAAGGAAATTAATCATACTTCTGAATTGATTGTGGCCAGGAAATGACTCAGTGAAAAGAAATCAATCGTGTTACGTCCAGCTTATGGTAACTAGTTCAAAACTCTGGAAGGTTCAAGTTGAGAATGTTTTTGACGAAATGAAGCACCAATTCGATACGCTTCATCAATCTTTGGGTTCGATTTTTGCTGGGCCGATAAACTGTAAAGTTTTCGGTGTAAGGTGCGGAGACATTGAAACCTGGAACAATTGTTTCGTTTTTCAAGGAATCTACAGGAGGGCAAACGTACACCAGAAAACAAATTAGTGTTAAGGATTTCCACAACTTCATTTTCAATGAAAGAAATATCCCAAAATGCTGTTCAAATCTCTCAAGTCAGTCTAATAAACTAACTGGACGTCTGACATTATGATTTCAAACACCTATTCGTGGCTGAGTCATTTGAAAAGTTGTTTAATATGAGCACAGTACAATCAAAGTTTTCGAATCGATAAGTAATTCATAAGTTTGCAGGTGCACGCAATTGTTGTCCTTGAAAACGACATGCAAGTTCGGAGGACACATCCAATGCTGACAATTCATTGTCAAACATTGAAACATCGATTTTGTTCTTGAATTGTATTTGTAATTCTATCGTTTCCAAAATTTTTGCGCTTGTTCAGTAAGTGATGTTTCTTGGTTTGGAAAGCCGAATGAAATGCAAGCATGCATGATGTAATGTATAATGTTCGAAATATTTTTAAATACTGTGATATTTAATATTTATGTTGTTGAATATATAGGAGTTGTTTGTCTTATCTAGTCTAGAACTTAGACAAATCAGTTTCGATTTCGACAATTACTGAAAAAATTGATGAAAACTCTTGTAGTGTTGAATTTCTTATTCTAAAAGTGAGCCCAATTCTACAAAGCATTGCAGCATTAATTAATGTGAAACAAATCTGTTAACATCAAATGGGTGAACAGTTGCTCAGTTGCTTCCTTGCTCCTCAACTTATGTTTGCAAATTTTCAATCCTTGACCTTTTTTCAATGTGTTGCGTCTTCAAATATTTGGATTCATATTATCTGTAGGAGTAAATGAGTTTTTCTAAGATGAAACACAAAAATTTAATTACTAAAAATTATCTCCTTACACGGTGGTGCTGATGGTGCTGATCCTGAATTGGTCAATTTAGATTGAGTACCGACTGAGCCGATCAAATTCAGGTTGCTGTCATGTGGTTGCGGTAAAATTACATCCAAATTTTGTTGACCTGAAGGTTTGACGATCGTCACACTCGCAGGGCCATTGTTGAGAGAAGGGTAAAGGCCGCCATTGTGATCTTTGTCCAAATTTTCAACCTTCAGGGTCACTGTGCATTTGTTTTGCTGAGGGTAACTTCCAGGAGGTAGGCTCGCTGGGCTTGCAATCACGGTTCCCCTCGTTCCGTTCTTCCTTCTTTTCGCCAAATAACAAATTGGGCAGCAGAAGCAACAAGCCACTCCTAAGCAGCAAAAAAATACGATGGAAAGAAATACGGCGAAAATTATCCATCCAATTTTCGAGTGTTTGCTGCAAATAGTTTTCAAAATCAGTTGGGATAAAAACCAATGTTAGGAATTAAAAAAGTTTAACTTCCTGTAAACATCTTACTTCCATTCGTTCTCAAAATCTGTGAAGTTGAATCTGAATTCTCTTCTGAAACGGATATGGCCTCCTGAGTCCAGCGAGTCAACTGTGCCATTTTCATTGTCTGCCGGATAATGTTCTGATGCAATCAAAGATGCTGCTTGGATCAATACAAAACTTATGGTGATAATATACACAAGAAATCCCATGATTTTTTCTGTTGAAATAGATTACAGAAAGCTGAAAAAAAATGTTCTCGGTTTGACCGGATGAATTCAACTATGAGACTAACAAGTCATATTCTAATTCCTTGGAGTGGGACGCGAGAAGCGACATTTATCGCACGGAATTTCTTTTGCATAAATAATCGATAATACTAATAATGATGTAGTTCTTGTAGTGTAGTTTCACCACAGTTAGAAAACCGCTTGCGTTAGTGGCGAAAAAGAATGTCTAATCAACCGATTCAGTCGCGTGTTTTAAACTTTTCTTTGTACATTGTTCTTATCATACAAACAAAGGCGAGCTTGAAGATCGATAGCGTGCTTCAGTTAGACGTAGACGATATTTTACGTATAACGGTACAAAACAATATGAATATTTTCAGCCGAACGTCTTTGTTGACTGTTTCAATACAATTCTTCAGGTCCATCCATTTCGAATTTGGTCATTCACAGTATGAATCGTGAATTCTGGTCAGACAAATCCAACCGAAAACTTCCATCGGTTTTTGAAGTTTTGTTTGTCTGAAATCCTTTGGGAAAACCAGCGGTAAGCGTCACTGTTTTTTTCAGCATATTGAGGCATACCATCATAATTTGACAGTTTTGTTATGAATCCAATCTAACCGGGTAACAGGACTCCATTATTGTTAAATTGTCGATCCCAAATTTAAACGATACAACAAGCATTTGCTAGAAAAAAAAGTCTGCACAATTGGCCGCTATGCTACTCTGCATTATGATCTACGTTTATGGCTTAAAAACTTTATTTTTTGTCAACAACCCAAAAATTTGGTTACCGGTCGAGTTTTTAAGTTTGCTATGTTTGGTTGTGATTTGAAATTGTTTTTGCAGTATGAAAAATGAGAAAATGAGCATTTTTCGAATTTGAAGAACCAGATTGACCGACCGACCGTTACCACCTTGTCAGAAATCTTAGTGCACTAGTTAGGGATTCCGGTTTGATTTTCGTCAATTCGATGAGTTTGCTGATGCTGAAAACATTCATTCAGCAAAAGTTCAATTGGGGAAACAGAATGTATTGTATCTAACCGAGCTGCTGATACAATTTTAAAACATTTTGCAAACGGAGGTCCGCACGATTAAGGGTAGAATCAAATGCGCTGTGCTAATACTGAGATGATTGGAAATACATAATGTTTTCGATAAAATTGCCTGTTCATATATCTCTCGCTCCCCGCTCGCAAGTTAATGTAAGATTAAATTCAAAAAATCGAATTTGTCTTGAACCGCTTTGTACCAGCGTTGAACTTAGTTGAAATTAAGATTTTTCGGATGATGTCAGTCAATATTGCAACGTATTACCATGCATGCCGAAGCCGAAATAAATTACGTTCAGTATCTGCTATATAAGCATGCATGCATCATACACCGGACTTAAAATTCTGCTGGTCAAACCAGGGTTAGAAATGTGCACTGCACACATTTCGCTATCTTGCAGTCCCTGACAGAGCAGATGCTGCAAAAATTTCGCACACTCAGATTCGCGCATTTCATCTTGAATTCATTCGAGATTCTCCGTAAAGGATAAACGAGGGAAGTGGGAAGTGCACAGTCTGGCTCAATTCTTCCAATACTTCCGTGCTTAATTGTGTACATATGCATGTTGTGGAAGCGAAGGGGTTGACTTGACTATGAATTGACTGAATGCTGTCAGAGAGATGAGAGCAGAGGAAGGATTGTTGTAGCTTAAAGTAAAACGTAACCTTGGTTTGTGAAGTGTGAAGTTGATGCCATCCATGTACAAGCTTCTCAACAATCCTTCACACTATTACTAAGACATTGCCAAGATTTCACTTTACAGTTAATTTTATTTCCGTTTTGGGGAATATTTGTTGCTCATTGAGAGTCAATATAAGTAGGTCAAGTTAGTGTCAGAGTATTCTTCCCGAAAATGAACGGATTTCGGTTAATAGGTGACATGCTGCATGTCATTGGGATTCTTATACTGTTTTGGAAATTTATTTTTAAACGATCATCATCAGGTTTGTAAAGATCTCACTTTGATCACATTTTATTCAAATTTTGATGACTTGACGTGATTCAGCATTGCAAATTAACATAAAAAAATGTTCTTATGTATTTTAGGAATATCAGGATCGACTCAAATCTTGTACGCACTCACCTATACGCTCAGATACATGGACTTTTGGCTTTTTGGAGTTTATTTTTCGTCGTACAATTCAGCGTTGAAAATATTTTACATCTTGGCATCCTACTTAACTGTCCTTTGTGTTTACGGAATTCATCGGAAAACTTATCAGTCAAATTATGACAGACTCAGGTAAGATTGGCTGATAATCTACTAGCTAACTCAACCACTAATTATTTTGACGAATGAAAAATATTTTTGATTGATTTGCCTTCACAGACCTGAGATTCTAATTATTCCTGTGACATTTTTGGCGTTTATCATCAATCATGGGACGGCATTAGAAGAAGTAAGCCAACAAATAGCAATAAATGCTTATGGTTTTAGGTAAGTATTTGGCAATTTTAATATTGTGGATGTTTAATTCTAGGTGGGTTGGACTTGGAGTATATACATGGAAGCCGTAGCATTATTACCTCAGTATTACATGATTTGGAGTGGAAGTCAATTGGACTATGGTCTGATCACCTACTTAATTGCTATGGGAGGATATAGAGGTACGACATTCTGAGATTAGATTTATCAAGAGCTTAATATTTTACTATCTACTTTACTTTAGCTAGATGATTTGACATGTATTTTTTCAATTTATTTGCAGGTATGTACATTTTCAACTGGATATACCGCTACAACACTGAGAATTATTACGACACGATTGCAATTGTTGGTGGAGTCCTCGAAACAACCATTGCCGTCATTGGGCTTTCAACAGTCATTTTGAGAAATATTTGCAAGTTTTCGAACGTAGCCGGAACTATGAAGCCCTCCGTGTACACCATTCCCTCCGCTGTCCACGTTTTCGAGAATAGTTTTAAACAAATGAAAATTTTAGACAGCAAGTCGGACACTCAAGTTCTGATTCACTCAACAAAATAAGAGCTGTTGTTTTACAACTTATGGTTCTACAAAGTTTACCTGAACTCTACATTAAGTAATTTACCCCACGTTTCTAGATTTAATTGATTTGGAGTGGAGGTAATTTTACATAATTTTCCTAATCTAATGCGTGAACTAAATTGTGGTCACAAAACTCTGTCTAAATTGTGGTCACCAAACACATTGGTTCACTTTTTTGTTTTGAAAAACAAAATTTTAGCATTAGCAAGGTTATAATTTAGTAGTATTAGCTGGATCTGTGATTTTACTTTTGATCGAAATCTTAAGGTTTTCATGTGAACTCATTAACGTACTTAAACTGCAAATAAATCATTCCAATAATTGTCATCAAATTTTGTTTGTTGATTTGCTTTGCTATTTTTAGTTCAATTTATTGCAAACCTTTTCGACTAGACTTCTGCAGTTATCTTGAATGTTTAATTAATTATCATAAATTGGCTGGGAAAGATTTCAATGTAATTCACAGTTGCCACTGAAGAGATTACGAAATGCATTTGAAATGCAATGAATTGACTAGTGAAAGCGTAATCTAAGAATTTAACGTGATTGAAATGACAATTGCTTAGAGCAGAATTCTCAAGTTGGATGTCGAGTTACAATTATTACTATTGTATAATGTCTACAGGTCGGTACCAGTGATCTTGATTTTAGAAGTGCTTCCTTTGTACTAGAAAACCTTTTCAACATTGGTAAATAAAATTATTTGATTTTACAGTGGATTAGTACGTTTTAAGAATCATGGTTTGGATTGTCCATAAATTAAATCTTTACCTTATTTTGATCACTTGAGAACTGTCAAACGAACACATCATATCGAAACAAGTATAAGTGCTACGCCAAGAGGGTTGTGGACACGAATGTGACAGCGACACTGCCATTGCTACGTTGGTGCCCGTGACAGTCAGGTTTCTCAATCACTGTCAATCAAATTACTTTGCCAAATTTCACAAAGCTAACAATAAAATGGGAATTCGAATAGTTGAAATAAAAATTTCAATTGATATATCTGTTTGGCTGATTAAGTTCCTGTCAAGCACTAGTCGATTACAATTCTAGTGTTCTAACAATAGCTTGATAGTCAAACGGGAGCAAAATTCCACGACTAAATAAATCCAGTCGATTTTAAATCAATTAACGATTGCTGGCTCTTTAACTAGAATTATAGCATCGGACCCGGGCTGTATTCTCATATTTTTACCAGTTCTTGTAATTAATGAAATTGTCGAAAATGAAAAGCTTGTTCCTAGTGCTCTTTTTGTTTCCAATTATTGCAAATGTGGTCTGCCAAGATGCTGAAGGAATTTATAACGTTGGGACTGGCATCGGGGATGTAACTGGTCCAGCCGCCGGTGTAGTTTTGGTAAGCAGAACAATGAATCATGATTTAGTTGTCTGGATTTGTGTTTTTGTATTGTTATATAAAATTCCTCGCAAAGCAAGTAGCCACATTAGTTGCTTTCTACTACGAATTCTATGATTATTTTGTTCCAGAATGGATATGTTAACCCCTTGACACTTGCGGCTGGCATTCATACTAGGCTGCACGCGAGATCATTCATTGTTGAATCAATTACATCCGGAAAGTCCGTAGTTTTTGTATCCTGTGATTTGGGAATGCTAGACCACGCAGTTAAACTGGAGGTATGCTAAACCAAAATTTTTAGCACACAATTCGATTTCATAGGTTTTCAGAAGCATCACAAATATCCATTGTTGAAATCTCAACTCATTTCCACTGTGCAGGCTATCAAGAAACTGAAAACTTTATTCGGTGATAAATACACGGAGAGAAATGTGCAAATAAGTTCTACGCATACACACAGCGGACCATCTGGATACATGCAGTATTATGCTTACCTCGTTATCGAAAGCTACGGGTTTAATCCGCTTTCTTTTTGGGCTATTGTTGATGGAATTGTTGACAGCATCCAAATGGCACACAATGCACTTGTCAAAGGTCGTATTTTGAAAAATAAAGGAGAACTACTCGGTTTCAATGGAAATCGGCGAGATTCAGCTTATATGATGAACCCTGAAGAGGAGAGGGCACTGTACATTCATAATGTGGATAAAGAAATGGAAATTTTGCGATTTGAGTCTGTGGACGAGAACGGAAACACACTAGAACCGATTGGATGTTTCACTTGGTGGCCAGTGCATCCGATTTCCTTCAATGGGGCATTCAACCCTTTGATTTCTTCGGATAGCAGAGGTTATGCTTCTGTCCGGTTTGATTATCAAATGAACAATGGCACAAACGAAGCGAGACCCGGCAGAGGCAAATTTGTTGCTGCATTTGCTGCCGCAAATTTGGGAGACGTTTCGCCGCGAAAAGGTAATGGCAGAATTAACGTTACGGATGACATGGAAGACGTGAGAATCGTAGGAGATGCTCAATTCCAAAAAGCATTTGAACTCTTCAATGATGCCCAAAATTTGAAAGTTGTGAAAGGACCGATTGACTTTGCACAACAATATGTTGACATGCCTTCTGTTGAGGTATTTGCAAAATTAAATTTGATGTCCCTCAATCTCCAAATTTGTGCAATGCTTTACAAAGAATGATGTTGAAATATTATATTTTATTCTAGTTAACAATAAAAAATCCAGAAACCGGTGAGGACGAAACCAAAACGCCTTGCAAGGCCGCTTTAGGATATGCATTTGTTGGATTAGATCCTGACCAGCAAGACTTTTGGGATCCAATCCTCCATTTGATTGCGAAGCCCAGTGTGGAAATGGTCGAATGTCACAAGTAAATCATACAAGAAACAGTGAAAATAAAAAAGCTGATTTGTTGCCTAATTACAAAATATTATTCAACTTTAGGCCAAAAATAGTAGCCGTTCCGGCAGGAGAAATGAATCAGCCTTGGGATTGGGCACCATCAATCGCTGATTTTCAAGTTTTACGAATCGGCAATGTTGACATTGTTGGAGCACCTGGAGAATTGACGACGATGGCAGGCAGACGATTGAAAAGATCAATTGAAAGTCTTGTCCCGGCAGGGCACGACGTGGTCATTGCTGGTTTGGCAAATAATTACATTAATTATGTGGCAACTCTAGAAGAGTACGATTTTCAAGAGTACGAGGGTGGGGCGACAATTTTTGGAAAATATACATTGGACGCTATCATTCACAGTCAAAAGGCTCTTGTGACGGCTTTGAATAATGTATTTTAAATTTATCGTAAAACTAAATTTCTAGTTGATAGATTGATTGAGACTGTACGACCAATTTGCAGGGTCAACAAGTGAGTCCTGGCCCAACCCCACCCAACTTTACTGACAGGCTGAGAGATAAAATACCCGATATTGTGGACATTTTGCCCATCAATAGAAGATGGGGTGAGGTCATATCACAGCCCATAAATCTTCTGTACACCGGACAAAATCTTCGGGTCACCTTTGTCACGCCAAGTCTCAGGCATGACCCACTTCGGAAAAGTTCACACTTTTTGATTCAGAGGGAAAGTCAAGCAGGAGTTTGGGAAGACATTAGAACAGATGCAGATTTGGACACTACGTAATTACAATATTTACCGTAATATTTTGCCCATCAAACATGATTAATGCTTGATTTTTTTCCAAAAAAGGTTTTGGTGGAATAGTATACTGCGGCAGGGTAGAGTGGATTGGTATCAAATTCCTCATGATACACCTACTGGGACTTATCGGGTTTACCATTCCGGTTATTATTTAGAAAAGAGGGGTGAAGCACTCAAAACATTTGAAGGGACAACAGTGCCTTTTTTGGTTAGTGTCAATTCATTGATCAGCAAAGAATGATTTTGATGAAAGCGTAGAAACTTCATTGTAATTTTTCTTTGATTTAATTTAAACGCAGATATTAGTTAATCCATCAGTCCCGACCACTACAATGGAGCCTGAGTCGACGACTTCACAAATTACTACGATGGAACCTGAACCCACGACCAAAATGGAATCTGAACATACGACCACAATGAAGCCTGAAGCCACGACTTCACTAGCATCTTCGAAAAAGCTGCATGGTCTAATTTTTGTCACAGCACTTTCTTCGGCACTCAATTTTTTGCGTTATTGAATTTTTTAAGAATTATGTGGTTTACACAAATTCTCTAAATCGTATTAAAATGAACATATTTCTGTACGTTTGAATTAATTTGTCTTCGTTGTGCGAATTAGTTTTTATTATAATTATGTCATGTTTAATGTTCGGGTCACTGAGGGTGTCACCGAGCGGAAGTAATATTTGCTGCAATTTAGCTTTTCGTGAATTGTCTCTACAGTCTGACCCAAAAAATATAAGAGCCAAAAAAATTTCTCTCTTTCGCTAATACATCAAATTGGAGGACAATTCTGGTGTGCAAAATTATTTCCTTACGTTGCGGTTTGTCCTTTGGCATGCAAGCATCGAATTAGGTTCAAACTCCTATTACTGATTGGATTTTTCCGGAATTAACATTGATTTTGTAGTTCTAGCAAATTGGATTAATATAGCAAATTATTTCCGTGAAACAAGGCTGAGTCAATCCCATTGATGTCATTACGGTAGGGCGTCAGAAAAGTGTGCTGCTACTATTAGTTATTTTGTGTCATTTCAGGAATGGGTTCTGCAATTTTAGAGATTTGCTTGGCTTACATTTTAATTGCTGCATATGGAATCAAATCCCAAGGTTTGCTTAACCAGAGTTGTTTGAGTACCGATCAGGTACATATAAAATGCTAAATGATTATTTGCTGTTAATTTAAATTGCAGACATGTCTACCTTTGAAGGTGGGAATAGCGCAGTCAACGTGACACTTGAAGCCGGAGCAAGTCAGGCTCTGCGGTGTGCATCAAGAGGAGGTGTGAGTATCGAATGGATCCAAGAAGGTGAAAGTTGGGTTAGTTTGTCAATATATCGCTACAAAAATGAAAACTTTGTTTCCAAAAATCTAATATGATTATCTAAACTCATGTTTTTTGTTAGCCTGATGGCATAACACGGACACCGCAGGCGAACATGAATGGCCAAATGGAGACATTTCTTATAATATCACAATTCAACCCGACTCAGCATGTGGGTACTTACACATGTTTTGCAAGGAGTGCTAGCGGTAGAACTATAATGAAGGACTACCATATTAGCACATTTACCAAGCCAAGTGAGAATTTGTATATTTACTTTCCGAATTTTGAACTTTGTTGAACTTAAACTGCTGATGCGACTGTACAGAAACAGTTGACGCTGGAATACCTTCGAAAGATAACAATTCTGGAAGCTACATTGCTGGAATATCGATGACAATAGTTGTTGTCACATTGCTCGTGGTTTGGATACTTTTTGAATTCTTTCGGAAATCAAAGGTAAGGAAGCACGTTGCACGACGATGTGTGATTTTGCACAAACAAATTTTTTCGTCAAGTGAGCTATTGGCATCATGAAGAACAGAGCACAACTCATTTACATCATTGAGAAACTAAGAAGCGTTTCGACGTCCAAGAAAGTTATATAAGACAAAAGAGCCTGTACACTTGACAGAGTGATAATTTTACGAATTCGGTGAAAAGTACACATAGATTGGATAGTATCGCTCACCGGAATGCATAAACGATTTTTTTTAAAAGAAATAGTGCTGCCTACGTGGATAGGCATTGGGATTCCGATGCTGCATTTTGCTACAAAGTGCTAAAGTTTGTTGCAAAATTGATTGAAAAAGATAAGATCGTATGCCTGCATTAGCAATTACCTCAATTTCTTTCAATTGCTTTCTTTCAAACACGTGGCAAAGCTTCGGAAATGCCTTGAATCAGGAAAATTCTGTAGACATTCTTCAAAAATAGCACATCCTCTCATCTATCTAGCTGCACTTAAACTAGGTTTGCATTAATTTTATTGTTTTCGTTACAACAGAATGGGTTAACTAAGGACGAAATCGATGAATTCTTACTGGGAAACATTGAAGCGATTCAAAACAATGGTTATGCCCATGAAAACGCACCATACATGCCGTATAGCGAATCATACGAAATTCCAGACAGTAAATTGTATGTCGGTAAGTCGAAATTTATATTTGTGTATTATTTTCTGAAAATAAAAGTTAAGAATTTATGACATTTTGACATTTTCTGTGCAGATCCTAAGGATGTCTTAGGAAGTGGTGCGTTCGGATTGGTTCTCAGAGGCAAAGTTAACAATAGAGCTGTTGCGGTGAAAACTTTGCGTCCAGGAGTTGAGAAAGCCTGTTTGAAATCGTTGCTAGCTGAGCTAAAAATTATGATATATTTGGGAACCCATGAACATATTGTAAATCTGGTTGGGGCGTCTACCAAGAAATTGGCACTGGGTGAGCCAAGAAATCAATCTAATAAAAATCAAAAGTAATCTAAGAATATCAGCAGGCTTGAAAACGTTTTTGAAATTCCAGGAAGTGTGTACATTGTTGTCGATTGTTGCGAACTTGGAAGTCTGGATAAGTACATTCGACTTCGCCAATCCAAATTTGTAAATCAGTTTGACGATAAGGGTCGGATCGTCGAAAGGTTGGCATGGATTGTTGGAAATTGGCATCGAACTAAGAAAAACCTTTTGTTTTAATTAATAGATTAAATCAAGTTGTACAAAAATTTTGTAGGTTGGATGGTCCTATAGAGATGTGTACGAAAGACTTGGTATTATGGTCTGCTCAAATCGCAAACGGATTGGCATTCATGGCCACCAAAAATGTAATAATGAACTGTGAATTCACGAAATAATACTTGTCTAACAAGGAACAACGTGACATGACATGAGTATTCCGCCCAGATCTCCCATAATTAATCCCATAATAATTTTTCCAGCTACTGACCTCAGAAATTTGAAAACTTGCATAAAATTCGAAAATTTGCAAACAGAATCTGTAACTTTTCGATTGTAGATTGCACGTTTCAGGTCTATTGGCTGTAGTATGATTTCCGGATTGAATACTCATCGCGTCAGGTTCCCTTGTAATTGCATTCGTAATCAAATTATGAATTTTATTATTAAGGTTATTCACGGTGATCTGGCAAGCAGAAATGTTCTTCTCTCTGATCGCTACACAGTCAAAATTACGGACTTTGGCTTATCCAGGCAATTGTACGGCTACACTACAAATTACAAGAAGCAAAATATGGTAGCTCACATATTTAAAATTTGAAAATGGGTTAGAATTCAACTGGGCTCTAAAGAAAATACAGTTAATTATTTTGGCACACAGACTTGTTTTGCCAGAAAAACGGATTATTAGTGTCCAAATCAGGAATCATTTCCTCGCACAGAAAAATAATAACTCTTAGAAACCATAATCTCCGGATCCATTTAGCTAAAAGTGTTCATTATAATATATTGGCTTGGTTCTAATCTTCTTAGCTGGTCTAAGCTACAAAAATATTTTTTTGAGCAAAATTAATATGTTGGCAAATTCTAACATTACTACACGTGGCTAAAGAAGATTCTTTGCGGGCGTAAAATATTATGGCCTTAAAAATAATGAATCGCGTCTTGATGCTGATAGGAACCCCTACCGTGGCGATGGATGGCTTACGAATCACTGAGGGAATTGACATTTTCTTGCAAATCTGATATTTGGTCGTACGGAGTGACATTATGGGAAATGTTTACTTTGGGCGAAGTTCCCTACCCTGGCCTTGCATGGACACACGAATTTGTTGACGGACTATCAGAAAACCGGAGATTGGCCAAACCCAGATATGCATCAAACGAAATGTACCGCATTATTTTAATTTTCCTAAATTTTGCAAAAGCGGACCATTCTTTTCTGAACATCTTTTGCAGATATCACCAGATGCTCAAATGTTGGAACATTGATCCAGATAGGCGGGCGAGCTTCACAATTTCTAAACAATTTTTTAACAATATAATTGGTAAGGTTTGGTCCCGTGCTTCCCTTACACCAGTACCAGCAATGACTTAGTAATAAGCAAATTAATATTTCAATTTAGAATCCTGTTGTTCATGACTTAGATTAAGGTTTGAGTTTTGTAATTTTCCATAGCATTAAGAATTTGTTGGATCGGATGATCCATT
>JAQGCM010001394.1:0-15503 GCA_034699705.1 Hymenaphorura dentifera | reverse complement strand
GAACTCATGACGGAGAAAAAGGCTTCATGCTCAAGGAAATTCTTTTTGTTTCTTTTTATGTCTATTTAAGCATAAAAAAATGTATTGCGAAAAATGCGCTTTAAGAAAATTATTTGCGAAAAGCACAAATTTATAATACAGACAGAGAAGATAGGAGACTACAAGACAGAGACCCTTGCGGTCTGGAAGTATAAGACTGACTTGACTTTCACAGAGTCAAGGATAAATATACACAAACTGCTTACTAACCACTGCTTAACGGGAGTTGCTTGTTAGACATAGGTTAGTGTAACATACTGGTTAACGGGAGTTGCTGGTTAAACACAGGTTAATGTAACACACTGGTTAACTAGAGTTGCTGGTTAAAACACTGGTTGGGGACAAATGGTGTGGACCGACACTATTCCCGACGCAGGCATCCACCGAGTCAGAGCAATTACACTAGGAGGCTGCTCAAGGCTTCACAATGGAAGAGCACATCATGCTCTTCATGAACTAAACATATACACAACACATGATCACACATATATAACACACATATCACATGTAGCTTTAGGTTACAACTAAAATGATGCTTTGCACTGTGCGCTCTTGTAACGTTTTTCCCGAGTGTGGGTCAAGATATGCCTCTTCAAAACGGTGGTCGTACGGAATTTATCTCCACAATAATCGCACTTGAACGGTCTTTCCCCAGTGTGGATCATGACATGGACTCGCAGAAGTTTCGGTGTTACAAATGATGCTGCGCACTGTGTGCACTTGTGAGGTTTTTCCACAGTGTGGGTCATGATATGCCTCTTCAAATAGGTTGTCGTACGGAATTTAGCTTTACAATAATCGCACTTGAACGGTTTTTTGTTCGTGTGAATTAACTTGTGCTCTCTCAAGTTCGATGATGCATGAAACGTGGCTTTGCACTTGTCGCACTTGAACGGCCGTTCGCCACTGTGTATATTACTATGCTCTTTTACACTGTTGATTGTCTTAAAGGTTGCTGTGCACTTGTCGCACTTGAACGGCCTTTCATGGATTTTTAAATGTCTCTTCAAGAGGGTTTTGGTCCTGAACTTCTCACAGCACTTGTCGCACTTGTAAGGTTTATCTCCAGTGTGGATCAATTCATGTGTATTCAGACTGTCTTTGCGAGAGAATTTCGCTTCACAATGATCGCACTGAAACAATTTGCTGTGTAAAATCTGATGTCTGTTCAAAGCCGCTTGGTTCGTGAATGCTGAATTACATTTCTGGCATTTGAACGGCCTTTCCCCAGTGTGGAGCTTGGCATGGTCTCGCAACAAATACGGATGTATAAACGACGCTTTGCACTGCGTGCACTTGTGAGGTTTTTCACCAGTGTGGGTCATGACATGAACCTTCAAAGCGGATGTCGTACGGAATGCTTCTCCACAATAATCGCATAATAACGGTTTTTTCCCCGTGTGAATTCGCTTATGACAACCCAGGCTCGTTAAAGTTTTGAATGAGGCTTCGCACTTGTCACACTTGAACGGCCTCGCATTGCTATGGATACGAATATGATCGTTTAAACTGTTGATTCTCTTAAAGGTTGCTGTGCACTTGTCGCACTTGAACGGCCTTTCCTTGCTATGGATTTTTAAATGTCTCTTCAACAGGGTTTTGGTCCTGAACCACGCATAGCACTTTTCGCACTTGTACGGTTTTTCTCCGGTGTAGATCTTTGTGTGTTCTCGCAACTCTTGTGGGCGTCTAAATGATAATTGCCATTGTGTGCACTTGTGAGGTTTCCCCCCAGTATGGGTCATTGTATGACTATGCAAGCCGTCCTTTCTCCTGAAAGTAGCTTCACAATATCTGCATTTGAAAGGTTTTTCTTCTGTGTGAATTCGCTTGTGTTTGCTCAGGATGCACGCTGTCATAAACTTTTTCCCACACAAGAAACACAAATGTTTCTTGCTCTTCCTTATTTCTGCCTTTTGTGCTGACTTTATTTTTTCCTCGCCGCATTTACAAAGTAGATCGTTGTAGCTAGATGGACAATTCTTATGAACGAATTTTTTGAAACGCCATCCACATCTATTACATTTTTTCGTCAATGGCGACTTTTCAGGTTTTGGTGGTATTACGATTGGCTTATTTTTAAGTATTCTCAGGTTCAGGAAGGTGTCGTGATCACTGCTGATTGGGTAGTCTGGTTTTGACAATAGGGTGACTTCACATGAGAGACGGGATCCCTTTGGTAGCGCGGCAGCTACATGATCCAGGCAATTCCCTGGTGTTCCATTGGGATTACTTCTTGTGTGCGGTAGTTTGCCCGTTGGACCTTTTTTGTTCCATAATTGTTTGTGGGAAATGAGTGTTAGGCCACTTTTCTTTAATCTCTTGCGCAGAAACCCCCATGAATTCCAAGTTGGATGACAATTCATGTCACCTCCAGCAATCTTGATATGACTGTTCGGTTTTGTGGCGAGTGCAGAGGCTGTTGACCAAATTTGTAGTTTCTTGAAGTACGAATTGATGTTCCCCGACTTGTAGTGTACCCCTGCCAGGTCAACTTTAGTTCCGTCCTTTGCAGTAAGGTGTACCATTATCTGGCGGTGGTCAGTCTCTCTTAGTCCTAGAATCTTAATTTCTTCCGATTTTGATTCAAGCTCCGGGTGAACAAGGATGCACATCCCGTGGGCTCCAGCGAATGGGCTAGTTATTTTGCACTCGCAAGGAACTTCGTGCACGGACCATTTCTCTAGAATAGTTTCTAATAATTCTGCTGAAACTCTGGTCAATGACGCCTGCGTTTTTGTGTGATGGGTCTCACAAAGCACTATGACGTTACTTCCTAGTTCGTTCTGGATAAACTGTATTTCCTCAACTTTTTCTCCTGTTAGTCCCTGTAGGTTGATATATACAACATTTAATATCTCCATGACCTCATCATAATTTCTTTCTTTGGATTCTTTTCGGGGTCCGCTGTTGCTTTCTTGTTTCTTCTTTGATGGAACCTCGGCCGCTGAGACGGTAATCTTTGTAGTAGCCAAAGCAATTGGTGTAACGTTTGGTTTTCTTTTTGTTCTCTTCACGCGTTTCTTTGAGGTTTTCCTGTTCTTCACTCTGCTGGCAGCAACGGTATTTTGATTTGTCTTGACTTTTGGCGACCATTCAACTCTTGTCTTGGACCTCGTCTTCATTTTCTCATATATTTGTGTTCAATGCTTTAAATTGTGCAGATATATTTCCACATCTAACCGCCCGAATTGCCAAATGTTATTTGCTGAGGTCTCTATAATTCAAAAAAAAATTATAACCTTTAAATCCTGGCAGACTATAAATGTGCAAATATATATATATATGTATAAGCTATCTGTAGTTGCAGTCTGCTGTTAGGCATTCCGCATCTTTCGTTCCTTACGTTGTTTAGTTTTGAGCAGAAAATAAAATTGGGATTTGTTTTGAGTCTCTGTTTATATTCACAGCTCTAACCGGAATGTCTAAACTATTTCAGAACCGGATCTTTGTCTAAGATACATCGCGCCTTTGGAAGTACGAAATCTAGCCTAATCTTTTATCTAAACCTAATCTTTGAATCACACGACACAAACACAATCTTGGAGTAACGACACAATCTGGGAATTGGGCGTGATGTTATTTCATTGATTCTCGTGTTGTATTATATTTCTGGACTGCATTTTTCTTTTTTCATTTTTCATCATTTTTAACTATTATTACTTTCGTTTACTTTCATACTTACCTGTTTCGAATTTTGTTCTGGACAGTTTCGATTGGCTTTTTGATCCTAACACCTCTTGACGCAGACTGCGAAATTCACCAGCTGTCCGATTAATTTCTTCTTTAGCGCCTTTACCGTGTACGCAATTCCTTTGAAATAAATTTTATTGTTTTAGTTTTAATTCATCCTACTATGATCATTTTATGCTGTAATTACAAAATTTTAAATTATAATTTACAATTTTTCCGCTTACCTTTTGCTCCTGTTCAACCTTGCACAGTGTCCTGCTTCCCTTCGAAACGTATTAGAGGCAGGGTTTCAGTGGAATTACGGACTGACTCGATTCAACCTAAACATTTAAATTTAAACATATTAAATGCTAATTGATATGATTTCCTAAATGTTTTCTCAGCACCGTCCAGATTGCAAATTTGACCTGTACATTTCTTCCCAGTATATTGATGCTGCCTGCTTCTTCTATAACTACAATTCCTAATTCTACTTTCGTCCTTACTTTTTACCTATCAAATTGGTAGCATTTTACACCATTTCACACCACTCAAAGTTTAATAAGTATACGCAGTCACTGAACGCATTTCATAGTATTTTCTATCACTTTTTTGTGCTTATCTTAACTCTGACTTTTTCCTAATTTTTGATTCAAAAGCTTTGTAAAATCTTTTATATTCATCTCAATATTCTGTAAATTCGAAAATTATGACATTTCTCACCTTTCAAATGCACTTGCGGATACGTTTCTCGTTCTGTTCGACGTTTGATTCCTGCTATAGATTAACGTTTCGTTGTGAACTCTGATTTTTCGTTCATGAATTCCAGACGATACTTTTTACCATACCACGCTTTGTTCTATTCTAGCAAAAACTTATGGCGCCTTTCTCTTTTGGATCAATCTTTACGAAAACTAGTTCAGACCTAACACTAGCTGCGCAATAAAATTGATTCCCTCCACGCGTCCCCTTAACTGCATCGCATATTCCTCATTGCAGATTGCATTGAGCCTTGCTTTGTGTGTGATCCCTCCTCGCTTGTATGATGAGGGGCTAGTAGTGGTCTGTATTATTTATACTATTACCTACCCTTCTATAATACGTTTGCAATTCGTCATTCCATTTCGTCTTTTTGATTTAGCCTGGGATCTACCGGTCAGCTAACTGATCAAAGTCCAACTTTTTTTTTAACCCTTTTGATTTTTTTTTAATTCTTATTGTTTCGTTAGGTTAGCTTTTCGAAATTATTTTTGACTTTTTACTCGCACTAAACTGGTTTTTTGTGTTCGTTTGAATCATCGCAATTTCTACAATTGACACCGCTGTCGTAAATTTTTTGGGATCTAATGGATTCGCTAATCCACAAATCATCGGCAATGGATCGCATAAGCCTCGGTTCCATGTCTTTTGTTTTTCATTGGGCGTGCATGCAGCTATTCTGTCATTCAATCTAAATTTTATCTGAGTTTTTGAAATGCATTGCTATTTCTGGTTTCGTTTTCTTACATCACAGTTTCATGAGTGTTCATCAGCACCGTCACACAGATTTCTGATTCGTAATAAAGACTACATTTTTAAACAGCAGATATACAAGTGTATAAAGTGGTTATGATGTCCGGAAACAATGTTTGCAAATTTTGATATCTTTCAAAAGAACTGCTTCAAGTAATCAGTTAGGAAGTACATTTTGTAAAGCCTGCCATGAATGATCCCCTAGATAGTTGTATTATTCTAATCTTTGGGTCAAGCTAAAAATATAAAGAAAAACCAAATAGATTCAAGTAGCAGTCATGCTTGGGTACGCGATTACGTTACATGCAAGATAAAAGTAGAATTTTAAATCGCTCATATCAAACTAAATACTTGTAATGGATAATGAGAAGGTATTTGTTCTATGCCTGACAACTTTAAATTTTTGATGTTCTCAAAGGCCTATTTCCTTCAAAGTAGGCCTAATCACAATTGCATAGCATTACAGCTGCTGGAAGAGTCTATTAGGATCTGTCGTTGACAGGTTCGGGCAATCATATTTTCAAAAAATTCAATGCTGACAAATCGCGAACTAACTTCAGAGGAGATGTACGGAAATTGTGTAAATAATTTCGTTAAGTTCTGCGGAGTTAAGAACCCGTCCAATCCCCATACGCCAGCCTCCTGCCTTCTATACGATGAATTAAATAACATTCGAATTGAGTTGTCCTCCCGTGTACCGTGCGTTTTTAGACTTTGATTATTTTGAATTCAAATGTGCCGTCCTGAACGACACATTACAAACGAGTTCAGCATTGGACATATGGGTAGTGGTAGCGGGTCATGAAATTCCAACGTAATAACACTTCAAACATCTTAAATCCCTTAAAGTCATATATATAACACTCAATCCTTCTCCATAAGTGCTAAGTATCTAATTCTAGCCAACTAGACTCGTCATGCGTCCATAAAAATTGCGGAAGCTGGCTGTCATATTACGCCAAAACCAATTAGGAAATCACTCAAACAGATTGTAACTTTAAACTTGGCATGCGAAATTGAGCAGGTAGTAGGAGTTGGGAGCTGGTACTATAAGAAATCTGCAACAGTTGCTGTATCTCTGGGATAATTAGCTTTGCCGGTAACAACTAAACCTTGGGATAGGCATATATCCGTCTCCCTAACCAGAATAAGTAAATAGCAAAATAGTCAGACAAAATTAATATTGATTTTTGTGTAATTCTCCATAGACCACTAAATTAGCTGCACACAGCAACTTGTAATTTTTTTTAAAAAAACCTCACGTAGGGGTTTACATGGACAAACTGGTAATACACAGTAAAGAATTGTGTAAAAGCTATCTAAAGGTTAACAGTGGACGGTACAAAATTCAGTCAACTAGTCCTGGTCACAGAACTAATGTCATTAGAACAAAAAACGTCAAAATTTAATAAGTTACGCGAGGGTATTTGGGGATTCTGAATGCAGCTGTTGGGGTTTTCGGTTCGGGTGACGGTGTCAGCGGTGGCATTGTTTCAAAGCAAAGAAGAGAATTGCCTGATCCTTGCAGCGCACTATGGTCTGGAGTTGATTTTGTATCTTCAGTACTGTTCTAAACAAACGGAAATAGAAACGCGCAAAAGGTTAAAACAACAACAATATGGGCGTGTAGAATCTTCTGATTTACAAAATAATACCAATTTACCAATGCGCTTGACAAGAGAGGACTCTCAAGTGCCTTTTCAGCTGAAATTCTTCCAGTCGGATTTACGAAAGGCAGGTTCTAAATTATAAAGCACAGATTCAATTACAACTTTGAACCATACAGAACTGGCCACAAGTTGTACCTTAATTAACTCCAGTCCGGCCGCATTATGTTTGAGTTGCGGAAAGAATTTATGTATTTTGTGCTGGCATGTATTGCGTACTGACCAATCCTTCATTTTTTTTCACCAGATCACTGAACCCTGGATAAGACGTCTCATTGGGTGTCCCAAATACTTCAAAGATTTCATCCAAAACTCTATATCGAGTGGAACAATTGAATAAAGTTTTCCCGGTCAACTGAAAATTTATAATATCATGTACACATGCATTGCAAAATTACTGGACACGATTTTTCGTAGTGCAGTGACGAACAGTGCAACTGCAAGGCTTACCATGTGTCCGAGAATGAGACCGCAACTCCACATATCTACGCCAGAGTTGTAGTACTTTGCATTAAGAAGTACTTCCGGGAGATCTGTATTTAAGAGTACCAACCTAGGCCAAACCACAGAGAAATTAAACTTACAAGAAATGTTGAAAATAGGACAAAACTTGTAAAATTTACACGTACATGTGAAGACAACGCTGCACCTGATCCCGCTTCGTCGTGCCTTGATAGTCCGAAATCACAAATTTTGATGGCACCATTACTGTTTATTAGTACATTGGATGGCTTCAAGTCGCGGTGAAATATTCCATTCTTGTGAATGCACGCAACGGCGGACAGTACTTGGCGGAATACATTTCGAACCAAACGGATCGGCATACCGCTTGGAAAATCGGAACGAACGTAACTGTTACAAAAAATACAATCAAAACTTTCAACCTTACTCTTTTGAAAAGGTGAACAAAGCAGATGAAAATGTAATATAACGAACATGCTCTACTTACTTGAATAGGTTTGTTTCCATTAATTCGAGAACGATAAAGACATGCTCACCGTATCTGAAACTACCAAGCGTATGCACGATATTGTCATGGTCCAGTTTTGATAGGCATTGCAATTCGCTTTCGATGGACGGACTAAAAACATAAAAACAAGTAGTAAACTAGCGTCCTTGTAGTTACTGAACAATAAATGCATGACAGACATAGACATTTGTGGATTCATAATGATTTTTGATACTTTGTCAGTAAAGAGTACAACGCACTATGTATTGGTACAGGAAAGGATGCTGAGGAGGAGGTTTAAGTCATTTGCAAGCAGCCCTTAAAAATAAATGACTTTGTAATGGAACCGTTGCAAGAAGAATAAATGCATACCGAATGCACTGGCTTACCACTGGAAATGCAATTTTTTGACAGCCACTTTACGATTGCCAACCTTGTCTGTTGTCCGGTACACGGCTCCGTAACCGCCATGTCCTATCTTGGTTGAGCCATAGTCAATGGAGGCATCGGTTGTCTTAAACAATCTGAAAAACGAGTACTCGTTAACGTCAAACTCGTCACCTTCCGTCATTTTTTCTTCATCCTTTCCTTCCGGTCGTAGTGCACTTTTGAAGTAGTGGCTATTTGCAACTTCTTCACCCGAATGTGATCTTTTCATTGTTGTCCAAGGAGAACTTTAATTTTAAAAACAATTTTAAAAAAAACCGTTGAGCAGAGTTGGTATAAAAATGAGCACGCCAAAACAACTGAGAACTGATTAGTCAACAATCTCTAGCACGTAAAGTAAAACCGGCTCAGTCTATCAGAAACAGTTTGGAGGGATATGGTCAGTGCAAAAAATTGTTACACGTAAATTGTGGCCAACTAGCTGGCTAGTTTCAACATTTATGTGGAGTCCAGAAATTACGATTAATAGTCGTTGTTTTTAAAATTAGCCGTTGCTCTCTTCCTAATGCAATCAAGAACGTAATAGAATCACAATCTACGTATCAATCAGGTGAACGGGTATGACGCGATGGCATGACCGCACATTCGAAAAAAATACGTCGCTTTTCTGGAAGGAGCTTTGCAGAATGTCCCCTTCGGTCCCTGCTATTGCTCTCAGCAGTTGTTCCTACATATACATTACGACATGATTCTCTTCTTACACGCGTTTGGGTAAATTTTTTAAACTTATTTCGTCCTGGCATACTCGTTCCAGTACGACATTCCTTTCAATTCTTTAATCCCTTGTAACACATTTTATTTTATTTTGATTCTCACCGTGAACCGTATAATCCTATTCCTTTATTACTCATGAAAATTTCATGAAAGCTTTTTTTTATTTTTTATTTCTAATGGCAGTCAGGGTGTACGGACTTTTGGTTTATTTTTTACTTTTTTCTTTTTGAGGTTCAGCCTTTTCTACTTGACGTATAAAAAAAAATCCTTACTGGAAACTAGTACTAATAACACCAACTTTCATTTTTTTTATCTCTTGTGGTAATTTTTATTACTTTCGGACGCCACCTTCTGATCAATCACGTAATTGAATCACTTCAAAGTAATTTTGTTCACTATAATCTGACAATGAAAAACTGTAATTCAACAATCTGACTTTATAAATCTTTTATGAGTTTTTGCCAAACTGTGCTCATTCTCACTGCGTTAAATGCGAGGTTTATTTTTTCTAACAATTTTGATATTCAGTTGCAAGAATGATATGATTACACGCGCACAACCATGGGGGACGCTCAACCATGTGATGTTTCTCCAAAACTGTCAGCCATTTTGCTCTAAAATTGCGCAATGCAATTTTTTCCTTTTTGCGCTCCAATTTTTGTCAAGTCCTTGACTGAAGTTGGGTCACATTTTTTTAAAATTAACTGTTACTTCGTCCTAACACACCCGTTCCAGTGCGAGCACTACCGACTTTTTTCTTGTTTTTCCAGTACTACTAAGTACTACTACTTGGGGAACAGACCTGATTTTCATACAAAATTAAAAGTTTACTATTTGTTTTGTTAACTGACAGATTATTCAGGCGGTTTACCTTTTTAATAATCAGTACTTAACACATTTTTTGGTCTGAGGTTCATTCATGGCACTTTAAGATATGGCATGTCAACCGTTACCTTCAATGCCTTCTCATGCTATTTTTTTCTGAGAACGCATTGAGATTTAACATTTCATTTATTACCTGTTCCTAAAGCTTTCAAAAATTTATGACGGAAATGTATAAAATCCGATTTTTGCACACATAAAGCACTGCGTATGTGGCCTTCTGTATGATTTGTCACATAGTAAAAGAGTCAATTCGTCTTGATTCTTCGATCTGGCATGACTGGACCAGTTCGAGTTGACGTCTTACCTCGTAACTAAAACCTGAAGAAATGCTTAATTTGACATTCTAAACTAATTTTTAATATGCCATGTCATACCTACAACAGTCTTAATGCTACTACTCTGAGGGATTAGTTTTTTCCAAATTATATAATAAATACCCTTTATGGTTGCGCAATTTTTAAATTTTTCCTGGGCTGCTAAAATAACTATTTTTTGTTATAGACGGAATGTAACATTGCACTGCTGTGCACAATAATTCAAATTTGTTGAAATTTTGTTGTTGCAGAAACGGGGACATTTCGAGGAGATTTTTTGACACATTGGTCGGGCACACACATAATACATTTTCTCCGAACGTTTCGCTAACTTTGCAGGTGATTTTTGTGAATAATTGGTGTACAAATAAGAATCACATCTCTTCCTTGGTTTGTCAATTTTTTGGTCAATATGATGATCTGGGTAAATTCTTCTGTTACGTAGTGTAGTGTAGGAACTTGAGAATAAGTTGACGAGAAATGGTGGCGGGGCGGGGGAGAAAACGGATGAATACGAATGCTTAGTAGTGCTTTACTACAAATTACCAAACTTTTTATATCGGTTTGGCAGGTGTACAAATTGTAATAGTAAATACAATCGAGTGAAAACATAAACAAATCCGAACCTGTTTCTACGTGTATCCTTTACACATGTAAACTTTTTTTTGCAAACTTCGTATGCAACTTTTAATGTCTTCTTTTATTAGTTTTGGCTAACCCAGCATATCTAGTGATTTGTCTTTGCGGTATACGTTACATATTACTATGTCAACTCTCAGGATTGCTAATTTTTTTTTCCTTGTTCCTAACTAGGCCAAATTTTGAACTTTAAAAATTCAAATTATTCACTCATACAATATTCTATTCACTTTTTTTACTTATTTGCATTTGAAGTTGTCGCTTGCATTACTCAAATTCCCAACAGCATCCGTTCGGCTTTATTCTTTTTCTTATTCTTCCTCTTCTTTTTTTGAATTTGTCTTTTGTAAACTACATTCTCTGGATTTGGAGGGTCTGGAGATCCAAACGCACATCCGTGGCCTCTCTTAAGGCAATTAAAACACTCAATCTGTCTGGTGATCAACATATGTTTGACCTTGTGATATTATTTTGGCCAGAATAATATTTTGCTTGCAGAGTTTTTCCAGTTTCTTCCCTTCATATCCAAGAATTGTTGCAACATTTCCTTCCGATTTCGGTTGATTAATTGCCAATTCCAGCAATATTTCGTGGCTTAGTACGTCCTGATCAGTTTTATCAATAACTTGTCCCAAACGATATCTCCACTCCACCAAATGTTCCAGTATAATTTCATTGTTGAGCTGGAGAGAGTTGAGTTTTTTCTCCATGTCTTTCCCGAACGTAAATTGTCCATTCTTGCAAAGCTTATCAACTTTTCCACGTAATTCGGCCAACATGTAATTTTTTATTTCTATAAATGATGATCTCATGTGAGCTGGATTTTCATACAGTTTCCGGCAGATTTCCTTGGTTTTTGTGAAAGCTTTTAGTAGTAGCTCTGCTCCTTCTTCTGGATGATCTGCCAAAAAATTTTTCATATTGTTGAAAACACGGAGAAGAAAATGTACGTCTCCAGTTGCATAGTATTCCATTTCTCTCGTGTACCCTTCCTGACCTGGCCTCAATCTCCAATCCGCCAACGTTTCATTTATGTCCAAGAGAGATGTGAATTCTGGAAAAAAAGCTTTGGCCATATTTCGGAAACTAATTGGTTGCCCTCCATTCACACTGGAATACGCTTCCATGCAATCCAGGCATCCGATGATGTAAATTGAGAAAGATTTTTGGAAATTTGTAACATCATTGCTCATCCCATGAGTCACTTTAAGATGTTCAGTAGATTCGAGAATTCTTTTGAGTTTGGTTTGGATTTGACTCTGTAATTTTATAGCGTCCACCAAGTAGTCACCATACCGCCACGTAGAAATTTGAATCATGGCAACAAATCCTATAGTACCATTTGATTTGAAGTTTAGTTGGTTGTAAACTTTATAAATTTAATTTTTTGCATTTTTATATATATTGTGTACATACCTTGCCTGGTGTCTGCGCTGTGACATTCAATGTCTAGTGCAAACTCTGTACACTTTTCCAAATTCTGGACCAATTCTTCCAATTGCTTCTCGTTTACAACCCATTGTGGTGCTGGTAGTCCGCCAGACTTTGCATAAATTTTGCATTCCTTTCGGAATTCTAACATTTCTTGACTCGGTATCCATTCCTTTAGTTTTTCTGCCAACGGATGGTAACTAAAGTCAACTTTATCCATATTCACTTGCCTAGCCCTTTTCAGAAAATCCTTGTACATATCTTGTGGTCTCACGAGTCCAGCGTTTTGAAACGAAGCTTGAGCTGTGCTGGTTTTTTGATTAAATTCTCTCGATTTTATTTGCCTTCGTGAAAGCCCACTAACCTGTCAACATAAAATTGGGTTAGCTTGCAACAAGTTTATGCCGTACGGAAGTATGGCTTCCCATAATGTCGAACGGGAAATAATTTTCCGGATGGGTCGACTGTGCGGGAAGACTTTATATGCGCTACAATGTAATTCATCAATACAAAGTTAAACAATTTCAATTTGTCCTTTGTACTCAACAGGTTGTTGACTTTTTGATTCAATCGTGGGCTCGCTTTTGTTTGCAGGACGATATCGTAAATCTTCTTCTTGTCCGCATTCATCAGAATAGTACATTCCGTCATCACTGCTTTCATCTGAACTGGATTGCAATTTAGATTCCTGTCAATACAATAAATTTGGAAACATTTTTGTGTATACAATAATGTTTATTTGTTGTTGTACCGCCGTGCGGTTCCAGTTTTAATTGTTGATTTATTGGATTATAAATTTCTCAGTTACCTTTGTAGTCTGTCCAGGCAATGCATCATCACATTCATTTCGTTGTTTCACGTTTTTCATGGATTCCGAGGTTTGAATCGGTTTGTATGACCCATCCTCCCAGTCAAACTCAACTGGATCAATCAGTCCAGCTTTATCCATTTCTTTTTATCAAAATACGGGCGAAAAACACTCCTACAAACAACAACTAATTCGTCACATTTAATTCGTTTTATCAAACTTTGTCCCACGTTTGATAAAACTTTTCAATCGCTACTTTTTTGTCTTGCTAATGATTACTTGCAAATACTCACCTTCAAAGGTGTAGACACTACGATAAATTGTTGATTTTCGCACACTGATGTACAAGAACTTTCATAGTTTTGGCTTTCTTTGAAATTTAAATTAGGCACATTTGCTTGGTCAAATTTGGTTGGCTTGCAGACTTTTTCCCAACTATCATTTTCAAATACGGTTCTATTTGGCGCCTTTACGTTTCGGCGGCGATTCTTCTATGCGTCAATCTCCACGTGTCGATCCAGACGTCAACTTCATAATTCACATTTACCTTTTCTAACGCATTAATTTTTACAAAATTGTTTTTGCACAATAATCGATTAATTTTATTATTTCACTTATTCCAAAAATCAAACTGTTTCAGTAACACGCAACACCTCCGCATCGCATACTTAACACTACAAATGTAAACTTTTACGTTATATTTTCCTTCTCATTCTTCCAAATTTTTCTTGGTATTACGTACGTAAAATCCATGTTTTGTAGATTTTGACATATCATTGCATTTTGTACTTTCATCGCATTGTTCTTGTAACCGCCTAATTTTCTCCTTATGTTGTTCAATGTCATTTTCCAGGAGTTGGCTGGGTGAGTTTTGAATTTGCACCATTTTATCGTATAATTCTTTCTCAAATCTGAATTTTTCTTTTTCCAATTGGAACGTTCTCATCTGTTGCATCAGGTCTAAACGATCTTGAGATATTTTGGACATTTGATCTTCTCCTGCCTCATCTTCTGTGCCATCTTCAGACGTAGACGACGAGTCCGCTGATGATTTTTGCAATGCAGACATTGCCATTCCTGGCATTACAATCGGTAACCGTGGTTCCAGGTTGGATTTTGATGCTCTCGCCATGATTTTATGGCGAGCTTTTATAGCTCCTTCAGAAAAGTCTTGCGTCTCCAATGCGTCGCTCAACTCGATGTAGTCTCTCCCACGATAATTAGCCGTGTTGTCCACTTTGTTCTTTTTAGCGTACGCTATTTGCATCAAAAAAAAAGGGGAATTTGACATATCAAATAGTTTTATACTCTTAAGGCTTCAACTGTACTAGCTGCTCTCCCAGCCTTGAGTTTTTCGTACAGTCATATACTCTGCGACTGTAAAAACTCTTCTTAGTACGTACAGTCCCTTATTAGCTCGTACAGCCCACTTTTTTCATTAAATGAAAAAAGACAAATTTTGTCTTTCTCTGAAATCAACACAAAAATCATTCCACATTATACTTTGCATTACTTTAGACTAATCAACTTGTTATAACAATTTGTTTTTTCGAATTTATCGAAAACACATTTTTTTTTATTCAAAATATTCCTTCCAAATAACATACACGTACTTACCGCTTCTTTGAGTTTCCCTTCCACGTCAATTTTCAAGAAATCAATCAACAATGATACCATGTCGATGTCTTCTTTGGCAACGATTTCTTCGAGCTGAGGTTGTTTAGGACCGCATGAACGGCAATTATTTGCGCGATGCCTTTCCAGTGAGTATAATGAAACGCCCTTAAATTTTTTACATTTATTACACTCTAATTGTTGTCTTGGAATAATTTTGTGGTATTTCTCATTGGCGTGGCACAATGACGTGGACTTGTTAACAAATTTCTCAAAACACCAGCAGCAAAATTGCATCTCATTTAATACCTTTTTTCCTCTCTTGTCCGTCACTACATTTTGTTGTAAAAAAATAAAAATTCCAATTAATACCATTTCTTTTATTCAATTATTCTTACTGCAATTGTTTGACTCACGTCGTCCTTTTGGTCGCAAATCAAGATATTCAACATTTTTTCCATCTTTGCCCTTGTGGGTTTTGACCGATATTCCACACCTTCCTCCAGCAATTATGAATTCCATAGCAAAGTTGTGCCAAATCTCTTTGCATTTGTGTAGGTTGTAAAAATTCATTGTGTGTCGGCATCCAATCAATTAAATTGGACAACGGTTCGTTTGAAAACGGTATAAATGTGAACGAGATGATTTTCCGCACTTCCCATTCTGATCCTTGGCCTGCTGTCAGGCGAGACAACTTGCACAAATTAAGAGGCTTTTGATCTGGTTCAATGTTCAATGTTTGCGAGTAGACCAACCCAAGTATGTTAATTTAATTAAGTTAAATTAAATTTCTGATTCATTTCTATTTTTCA
>JAQGCM010001393.1:0-15511 GCA_034699705.1 Hymenaphorura dentifera | reverse complement strand
GGGAAATCTAGACGAACAAATTGATAACGAATAAATTTGAATGAAAATATAATATTGGCTGCCACAGCCACTAACTAGTAAATGATTTTAACTGATTCCACAACTTTCATGTGGATTCTTGAACACTCATTTCCAACTTTGATTTACACCAAAATTCAATTAATTCAGTAGAAAGCACAAAACGTAAAAGAATATCTTTATAGCTCAATAAAGGAGTTTCCATTTGCAATGCTGGAATCAGGAAAGTTGTAAGAACTCTAAAATCAATTTCTGAGCTCAAGTACGTGGCCTATTCTGCTTTCTGATTCCAATTCCAAGTTTAAACCCACAACTCAGTCTTTAAGGACACCGTTTATGTATTATTCTTAGCAAAGGGTCATTAATTTTGACAATATTTCTTAATCGAATATCGTAATTTGTATAGTTTTCTAGAATTTCGGTAAAGTAATAGTTACTCTCGCGAGAAATGTCAAGAAGATATTACAAATTTACTGGATTGTCTGGTCCTACAGGCAATGAACAGTTGCTAAATATAAAACCTATTCATTCATTGAAAATGGATGAATAAGGTAGTCTAAAACAATATTATGTAATTTATACGATTATACATAATTACAACATGCGATGCTCGGTTTCGTGGGCCTTTTTCCTGATAGTTCTTCAGAAATAAATGGCGACTAGCGATTCATACCAGGCGCTTGTACGCCTATCCGAAAAATATGCCAAATCTTGTGGTGCTTGGAATTTTCGGTAAACCCCAGCATAGCATGCATAATTTTACAGATTATATTGTAGTTGAATAATTTCGATACAAAATAGTTAACTTTTTTAAATTTATTTTTATACGACATTTTAGATAACAGTGACGATGACGCAGAATAAAGAAAGTTACAAAAAATATTTGTGTTAGGAATTTTCGATCATCATCTTTCAATTTAACTTTTGTTCACTTCAGTGTTTGAACACCTTTGGTAACGAAATGTTGAGGGATTTGACTAGAAGTTTGAGTTTATATAGTCGTAGTTTATATGTTGATGAGTTCAGAGTCAGCAAACATTTCACAGGCTTGCAATTCTTCAGCCGTTAATGGTGTTTTTGACTCCCATTCACGCCCGTTTTGAATATTGATCCCGTAATCAGCCATTACACTATTGAGTGTAGCATCCTTGCTCCCTCCTACAGAAGCGACATTTTTCGATACATGACTTTTTCGTTTTTTCGAACTCTTAAGAGCAGCCTTATATGACGCCAAGCTTGGCACTATCTCCGTTTGAGCGGCGTTCACAGCTTCAAGTTTATCCCAGTCGATTGCGAAAACATCTGGCATGTCAGGAAACAATACCGGCGACGTTTTCTTGACCTTCTTCCTAGGGGAACGCTCCAAGGAAGCTCTGGTGCTTTGGCGATTTCTCACCAAGTGCAGTTTTGATTTATTTGAAGTTTCAGTTTCAACTTGCTCGACAACATTGATACAATGGGATGGCAAAATGCTTTGAATTGGGTCCACATAGGACGTGTGACGATGGTTAAGCATAGGACCGTTCCTTTCGTAGTAATTCACTTCAATACTTGGGCCATCGTATGGAACAAAACTTACAAATTCAGAAGGAAAGTTCTCTACTGCTTGGAAAAAGTAAAAAAAACGATTCCAGGTTAAGGCCACGGATCATTTTGATATCTTGAGTGAAGTCAGTTTAATCAAATTCCGTCCTTACGTATTTGCACAGGCTCCAGCTCGTGGCATTCAAGTTCAGGCAAATTAATCAAGTCTTTCTCAAAGCATTCAACCTCTCCTGAGAGCTCCTCAGCAACTAGAAATAATACACCTTAGTAGTTGATGTAATTCTTTGTATTTATTAGACAAAAATTAATTTACTATCACTCAATTCCAACTGTTCATATGGATTTCTTTGTGGTCTGACAGTCGGATATTCAATTTGAATACATGGTTCAAAACTTGTGGACTGTTCAGCTGACGTGATGGTCTCGCTAACCCGACGCCATTTATGTACGCATTGTCTGCCATCATTGACTTCCTTGACGGGAGTCCTACGAACAAGAAATTCCAGAATAATGTAAAATGAGCTAAAACTAAATATCTTACGAAGTTGCGTCCGGAGGAGATTCCGGCATTTTCAACCCGCCGACTAAGTTTGGGTTTAGGCGCAGCGGAGTGACGATAGGAGCCGAAGTTGGATTCTCAGGCGTCGGTACTCCTTTGTAATTACTAGCCACAACCTAAATTCAAAGACTAACTAGTTTTAATAAAGCAAAAGGAGGAGAAGCTGCAAAAGATTAGTGATTAATTTAGGTTCAAAAGTATTGAAATGACCATATCGATGTAGATTTTTTTGCTTTCAGGTGCAAGTCTATCCCACATTAACGTCAAAGCCTTGTTGGACACTAAGGGAGGCTGTCCAGGAGCATATGATCCAAAATTATATATAGTGCGGGTTTTGCTAATATAAAGTTTGCGAGCTGCCTCGTCTAATCTATCTTGAACAGCATCAGGCGTGAAGTTAAATCCATACTGGCTTCCAGCGTAGTTGTGAACATCTGCTTGCGAAACGTTTCGACTCAGCGGTGCGCGTCTAGTTCTCTGTTTCTTCTTCAGCTCTCCATTGGAAAATCGCTTTGGGGTTTCAGTAGGATCCATTCTTAGTCTCAAAATTTCCAGACTACGATTAAAAAACAAATTGTGTAATCGGATGCTTTTGATCTATTTGAAATTGTAAACATTAATTTTACCTTCACTCTTTTTGCACCAAAATCTACAAGTCTTACTCGTTAGTTTCTTGCCTTGAAATTCACCTGTATGGAATGACCGTTTATTAGTTTTAGGAAGTCAGGGCTCAAAATTGCTTTCTAGCTTGTTGATCTGAGAGGAGATTTCGCGCATAAAGGATGCCTTAGCAACAATCAAAGAATTGAAAACAACCCCTTAGTTGCACTATGGCATTAGCATGGTTTCTGCGCTTTATTTGTGTACAAGGCGTTGCCTTGCAAGGTTAGTCCATCAGCATTTTTTAGCATTAGACCTGCTGGAATACTCATTCGGGACGTTTTGTTGATTTTGAGCTTGGGGGACAACCATACCAAAATTACTGGTTTGAACCATTCGTTTTTGCAAAAAGTGATTGAACACTGAACTCAATTTTGAGCAAAACGAGTGGTTATATTTTTCCTGGCACAAAAACGTCCCGCATGACTGTCCCAGCAGCTCAAATACTAAGTAATGCTGATGGACTCGCAACTTTGCAGGTCAACGCCCTGTAAACATCAATAAAGTTAAGCAACCATGATTAAATCTACGCCTAACTACCATTCGAAATTTTATTTCTAACATACGAAGCAGTTGGAGCAGACTTACAAAGACATCAGCTGAATTTCGAGTCGAAATTTAAATGGCTTCGATTATCGGCGACTCTTTCCAGGAAAAATATTTTTGTTTTCAGGGTCAGTTATTGTTGATCTCCGGAGTGTGAATGACGGAAATGTTTCGTTTGTCGAGCTATTTATACCCGTTGACATTGTTGATTTGTTGTCAACAATAACAAATTACGAAATTACCGTACCAACTAAAATTGATCAAATTTGATTTTTTATGAGTTGAAGGCGCATCCAATGTTGAGTGAAGAGCTCTAATTCGTAATTCGAAAACATGACAATTCTAGGAGAAAAGTTTATTCTCTTGTGACAAATTGCTCTAAATTTTTTATATTAGGGCGCGACTAACACTGAATATTAATTTTTAGTGTGGTTCGTATTGTACTCGCTCAAACGGCTGAAGTAAACCGACCCATCCATCCATTCAGAAAGAATCGATATAGCTTCTTCTAATTTAAACAAATTTGAAAAAACGGTTTCATGAAATTGCCAGTACACATTGCGTGGCAGTAAGAACATTTGCAAACACAAATTCTAGTTTTGTATTTTCATTATTACGGCTATGTGCTCGCCAGTTAAATCTACATGTGCAATTAGCGTGTGTCATGCTGAAGTGCAATCATTTTTAGCAACCTTCACCTGCATTCATTCTTATGTGCTCACTCATTTGCTGACCATCGAACTTCCCGGAACTTTACTGTGATGTATGTGAAATGTGATTGTGATTTAAGTTTCATTTTTAATTATTTCTCACACCTATTGCTCAATAAGTATTTACGTCACATGTTCATATCATTGCTGGCTGCTAACTTACGTCATTTGAAATTGAGCAGAAATACTATCATAATATTATTGTTTTCTTCATATTATATTGCTTGTTTGACGATCGATTGATGTTCAGTAATGAGAATGACTAGAGCCAGAGCCGCGTTCAAAAATCTACAGTGACCTATTTGGGCAATTCTTGGCATCTATTTTGACTGCCTTGACTGACTTTTGACCAAAGTTTATGCTCGTCTTGCCTCTTGCGTATTAAATTAATGAAGAGGAACACCTCTAAATGTCCCTTGATCTCAGACCTCAATTCGAATCATTATTTGCAGTATATGGTAGGCCAAGCGAGGAAGCCAAAACAAATCCCATCTCCAATTCCAAATGGACCTTTACTTACTCAGCTTCAGCGGATGGAATAGAAGAGTCTTAATTTAGTCAAGCCATATAAAATCCGCTGCGATCTCCAAGATTCATTATACACTTTTGTTTGACGCAATGAATACAAAAGTTCTTTTTTTCCATGTCAGTCAAGACCCTTAAGAGTTCGGAAGTGAAGATCTGGAGGTTACTAGCAGTGCCTGGCATAAATTGGACATTAGAATTCGGGACTCATAGCTCATTTTATTCTCAAATAAAAGCCTTGTTTTCATCGCATTCCTCTCCGCGGATATCATAAAAGTCATTTATTTCTATAACGTTACACAAAAATGGAAAATTCGAGCTACCGAGGAGTGTGGGTCGTTTCTCTAATGAAAAAAAATTCGCAAAAATTCTAGCCCCGCATTTGTCATCAATTGAGCTGCAGAAGAATAAATCACGGCCCACTGATCGCGAACATTATTAATACAAGTCGCAGAGAAATTCATAAAACTAGCAAAACTTAACTTTTGGTTTCATATATCGCGAAACAGTTTCGGATTTCTAGGCGCAAAACTGGATTTCTCATGGATACGAATGAGTTGAGCTTTAATCCCTGACCCACATGACATGTTCATAATTTTCAGTCTCAGGCTCAAGGAAAGAATGACAAATCGTAAGTCCTCTAAACAATGGCATTTATGCAGATTCAAAAAGATCCTGGATTAGTTTGTAAGGAATTCTTATGAGTAAACTCAAAACATTTATCTTTGTGAACAAACTTTTGTTTTTTTCCCGAGACGAGTCATTCTAGCGAATCGCGTAGGTAGGAACATGTGCTCAAGCTATGACCGACCTACAAAATCCACAACATATCTTCGTTTCTACGTTCTACGTTCTATGTACGTACTCCACATGGTTGGTTTGCCCACATACCCCTTTGGGCATTTTTTTTATACTAATATCTCTTTAGGTTCAAAAATTTCTTCTCAGAATAAAATTATTAGTTGTTTGGGTGGAAGATTAAAAGGAAGCCGAAAAAAACAAGGCTTTTCAATAATTGAATCCTTTTTCCTTTGTGCACGGCGTAACATGAAACAATACGATGCCAAAAATGACTCCAGGCGTTCTACACGTCTTCATTTTCATTTTATTTTGAACCAGGCATGCTGCCGGTGGTGGTGCTGCTCTGCTCGCCCCTTATTGAACGGCGGCTTAATGACTTTCTTTTCCTCAAAGATATTGGGTTAAGAAGTGGAAGAGAGTCTTGATATCAAATCATAGTTCGTTCAAATTCGATTACACAATAGTAGAGATGATGATTGGAGCGGAAAAAGTAGGGAAGAGCGGATGAGACATTTGGCAGAATATTTCCCAAGTATGTTTATGCATGAAAAGATTCACTCTCAGCGTCTGATCTCAAGATGAGAGCAGCACCAGCTTCTTTCTTGACGCTCATCTGCCCAAATGAAATTGAGTTTGCAATTTAGTGCACAATAGCAAGCACAATAATAAAATATGCATAACTCCCGTCCCAACCTCAACCTCAACTCAACTCACAATAGGAAAGAGCCAAAATTTGCGATTGCATAATGTGGAATTGTGGGAGAAGGAGTTAAAGTTGAGTCAGAGAGTCGGAAAAAGTCAGTCAGAATCAGAATTATCATTACCGCTCCAACCCTTAACGCCTCTTGGCCCATTATGCCCATCTAATCCACCAACTCAACTACTCAACTAACTTAACTACTTACTTACTCACTTGACATTCACCTTTAACTTTGCTTTACTCATTTTCACATGCATTGCATTGTTGTTATTGGACTTGAGTGCAGACTCACACTGCACTGCATTATTATTTATCATCGTGCATGTCCAGGTTATTACTAACGTTAAGTCATATTGTGATCATCATCAAATCACATAATCGCAGAAGCTCTTCGTCTCAGACCATTCATCTTCATCTATCTCCTCGCTGCTCCTTTGCTCAAAGATTTTATAAAGACTCTGCTCATCGGCACAACCCTTTCCATTCTTTCATTCCTCGACCAATAACTAGTAAGAGCCGAAGAAGCCAAAACACTTTAACCATCCATCCATTTCCCCAATCATCATCCATTATTTTCAATAACACTCCACTGCTGACATTGCTCAGAAAAACTACTCACACTTGAGTTGACGAACTTGAAGAGAAAAGAGCCCACAAAAGAGTTTTCCTTTATTACCCCCCACTAATATTTTTTTTTGGCTCTCTTTCTTTCCATTCTGATCAAAAAATGAAATTTTTATTATACTTTTTCCTAACGCTAACGCTAACGCTCAGTCCCTGTCTCGCTCTATCTATTCAGAACGAAAAAGAAGAACATCATCATCACGATGTGGGTGTTGGCGATGGCGGGTGTGAGACGAGTCAAGATTGCCCGCAAGGTTGCTGCATAGTTGGTAATAAAACATTTTTATACACAATTCAATTTTTTTCTTCATCTCTTCTCAATCTTCGGGACTCGGGAGAAGAACAATTGAAATGAGCTCAACTTTTGAGTTCATTTCATCGTCAAGCCCGGCCCGGCCGGGCGGGGAACAAAAAGGAAACAAGTTTATGGGAAAAGATCAAGGGAAACAATGCAGAGATGATTTTTTCTTAATTGTTTCTGAAAAAAATGATTTATTTTTGCTCTCTTGCATGCAGGGATGATGAGATACACGGTGCCGACATGTTTTCCGATCGGAAGATTAGATGATCCTTGCATCCCAAATAATAGCCCGAAAAATTTCACACTTTCTTTTCCAAACGAAAAAGTGTACCCAGTCACGAACGGGTATTTGATATTTTGCCCTTGTGCTCCGAATCTTGAGTGTGACAGAAGCTCGACAACGTGTCAACTGAGACAAACTGAACCATCATTTGAACAAAATGGCCTTACAGGCACAGACGACTGAATAACCATAAATAAATGAGTGCTCATCGCCATTGTTGTGATTTTTTTTGTACTTGTATATTGATTCGCTTTGGAACTTTTATTGAATTTTATAAATGTGTTGACACACAACACAATACATAATACAATCATCATTATCATCCGTCCTTTCCAATAAAATTCTTCCCTAGATGCATCCAACATGCAACAATGGCTTTCGTCGTTGTCCCTGATGATGTTAGTTTTTTACAACTACATTTTTGCAAGGAGGAGAATAAAAAAAATCTCTCAAAATAATAATACTTACAAGTTATGAACAATAAATACATGTTAATAATTACATTTGATACATTTATATTTGATTGTATGTATAGTGAATTAGTTACACTACACTACCCTAACAACTAGTCTGCAATCTGTTCTGACCTTTGAGGACGACTATGGAGTGCATTCCCAATTAATTATAGAAGACTCACACTCCAAGGTCCACACTCACATTTAGTTATTTCTTGTACTTTGGACTTTTTCGGATTATGAAATTGTCACTGTCACACGCTCTTGATTAATCTAATTAGTTTTTACACATTGTCACTCCATGCCACATGCCATGTTCCTCTCGTTCTCACACAATAATTCCATTTTCTCTCTATTCGTTAATAGTTACAGTTTAGATACACAATAAAATTACTATGTTTGCACTAAATATTAAATTACACTCAATTTCTGTTTCACTTCATATTCATCTGTACCACAACACCAAAATCACATCCACCAGCTAGATTGATAATTTAAATTTTGACACATCATCCCTTGATGAAGGAAGAGTCAAGAGTGTTGTGTTTTTTTAAGAGTTTCGAAGTAATCTTAGAATAAATTACGTCTGAGTTCTGACTATCTTTGCGTGGTTGCGTCTTTTCTGCTCTCGATTCCGTCCGAGCTATGATGATGGTACAATGTGGAGGGAATCAAATCTTAACTAATTGCTGGGGTCATTCTTAAACCCATTTAAGTAATAAAACTAAATTAGGTCGGGAAATAAAATATATTTACATAGTTAGTTGCATAAAAACAAATAAAAGTTTTTAGTTCAAATTTTCAGTTCCCCTGCGATTGAACTCTTTTTTAATACCGTTTCCTATAATTTCTGAAATAGTCACCGTAACTTCCGACCTGGAAAGTCTTCCATAACTATTCTCTCACACAGTCTTTAAGTCTTATTGCAAAAAAATGAGTATTTTGCTAGCGTTCGTCTTTACCCTTGACATGTTTGACACTCATCTCATCTCATAGAATCTTCAAAAGACAATATTGATTACAATACAATGACAGACTGACCGACGATTTCCAAAATAAGTTTAAGTTAGGAAAATATAAATTGAACCGAAAGTACATACATTACATGCGAGCTTAAGTAAAGATGTTCCTCAGATTTTACGACGGAGCTACAATAGAATTGAGATAAACCCACGCCAGTATAAGTTTACCATAAAGTTTTAGGTAGAAACTGGCGATTGGCAGTTTAAACTACTTTACAACTAAGATTGGTAAATCTGCTCGTGGATTGCCGAAGAAATTGATTCCTCGTTTGAATTGGCACAATTTATATACTAAAACGTTAGAGGAGAAAGTCTTGTAGGTTTTGGTAAGTGATATTCCGAAAGGAACCTAATTTTATTACTACACTACGTGGTAAGCTAAATCAACGGCTAATATAATAATCGGCTTTTGTTAGAATACTGCCCGGACTCAATCCTTAAAAAACTGTCGAGTGTCAAGTCATCACATTCATAAATCACGGAAATAACAGAAAACATGAGTCAGTTCAGCCACTAAAACGAAAGATACCCTACAGATACGCTTGTAAAATAAAAATTACTCAAATTTGGAATTTTTTAATATGTACTTTGAAACGATCAAGAGGAACTAAAAACTCAACCGATTGAACCAATCCATTTGTCTTTCAAAATAGTTTTGCAATCCCATTTGCGAAAATAACGTCAATCAGAGCGAATGACAAGCGCTTATACTACTCAACAACATGGAATTTTAGAAATGTTCTCACTATAAATATCCAATGAATCGCTTGAGTTTGTCAAAGGAAGAAAGAAAAAAAGAACAAGTCAAAAAGCTGTCAGGAGCATTGCATTGGATGGAAGAAGAAAACATTTTCATTCTTTTTGTCCTTTGCCATAGTAAAGTTGAGTTTTTGGGTTGAGTAGAGAATGGAGAGCGCTGAGTCAGTTCTTGGGGTAAAACTATATCCCATGTATATCACGGCAGCAAAGTTTTGTACCTTTGCCCACTTATATCAGATTCTTCATCGTCAAGTCTAACCGAGTTTTAGACCTGTCAGTCACAAACACACAAAGATTCATTGATTGAACGAGTAGAAAAACTTTTCAATTACACGACACTCTCCTCCTCGAGATTCTTTGAAATTTTCTTGCCAAAGTGACTTGTCCCAACCCCGACTCCACTATGACAATTGTTAGGACTGTTTCCAGCTATACTTGCCGTCGTCACAACCAATGAACTGTTCGGCGCCGATGAATTATTACTACTATTAGATTTGTCTTTGGGCACAGAATTTTTGGCACTGTTGGCACTTGGAAACGGCGATGATGTAGTTGTCGGAGACCTCACAGAGTTGGTATTTGCATTGATCGCATGGCTGTAGCCATACGGGCTCGAAGATTCCGCGGGACTAGGATTGCTCGCTGAGTACTGTAAATTACAAAAATCTTTGTATAAAGAGATTATTCTCACCCAGAGTATGGTCTGAACGCTATTTCCGTTACGTTTAGGAAAGGTCTACTGTACGATACAAAATCCATCGAACGTTTATTAGTGCATACCTTAATTATATATTCGGCTTGAGCTAAAAGTCTTTCAACTGTCTCTAGTTGCTCTTTATGAGACAAGAGCTTCTGGATTCCAGCAGAATGAGAGTTACTATCCAATGACTCTGTTCGGGATAGAATTGTCTCCGTTTGGTTCAACAAGTGCTCAACACGCCCAACGATGTTGTTTGGAGTAGGATTTGGTATGTATATTGGGGGTGCTGTCATACCGTGGTTCGATGTGCTTGCGTTTGAAACACATAATGGGTTTGTGGGAGAAGTGGGAGTGCGATCGTAGAGTGGAGTGGACCCCGGTGTCCGGTATTGTTTTGGCAATGGAAGAATTGGCAATCGTCGCATGTCTTCTATACTTGAATTTCGCCTATATTCCCTAGAAACAGAACAAGATAAATTAAATCGGCTGCAAGAGGAGCTCCCGCTTTTGTCACACAATTAATCACATTTTTTACGACATATACCTCGCGTAAACGATGTCTGGAATGTCCATTCTGCCTGATTTGGATGAATGAGGATCACTAAATCCCGAGTCTGGCGTCACATCATGACTTGACTCGCTTGAACAATATGGTGGAGGATTACCAATCCCGGTTAAGTGGTTTGGTTGGTTGTGCCCGTTCAGGTGCAGCATAAAATTTCTCCCCGGATGATTATTCGTCGGTGTACTAACTGCTGTGGACGGAGCAGTTGCTGCAGCATACCGAATTCTATCTATAGTACGGGCTAAATCTGAACGACCAGTGCCCAAGCTCACATTTCCGTGGTGCATGCTGTGTGGGTGAAAATTAAAGTGGGTCGGCCTTCCAGATAATCCGCCGTTCAAATTTGGAATGGAGCCAATTTGTTCAATCGTATGAGCGAGCGGAAGACCCGATGCTTCTGGAACAAACATTCAGAACGTTGTAGATTCGGACAATACAAATTGCAAAGGAGACTACTAACACAATTTCGTGAATTTATTAAACCACTATTAGAATTAGAATATTCGAGTGGCATACCCATGGTGTGATGCATATGAGTCCGTGGTCTCGATGTATCGTAAATGGAATCAATAGTTTTCGTCAAGTCTCTTGAAATGGAATATATGTAGTCTCTTGGAGCTGCAGAGAGAAGCACCCGATCCGAGCCACTGTGTGACCCCGTCGAAGACCCTGCGTTCGCCATAGAGGCAACTTTGACACTTTCGAGGCTAGCATAAATGTTGTTGCAAGCTTCTCTATCATCTTTGGAACTGGGGCCGCCAGTGCAAAGTAAGGGGTTATCATGCTGATTGGAGTTGACTTCGCGAGAAACTGCAGGGGTTCCAAACACCACTTTAGTTACAAGAAGACTGGCTGGAGCAGGTTCAGGAAGTCGGAGCCCTTGAGAAAACCCATCCACTGGTGTTCCTGGATGTGAATGGGAAGGCCCGTTTCCAAGTCGAAGTGGTAAACCTCTTCCAACGCTTGAACGGTATTCTCCCACTCGCTCTCCTAAAGGATAGTAGTGCAGCGTATAAAACGTGGCTATTTAGCATTCAAACGCCAGCAACTAAATCAAGTTTCTTAAATTTGCAAACCTGGAAGTGCTCTTTCTCCAAACGTTTTTCCTCTAAGAGATGAGCGACTCTCTGGCGGGCCAAGGGTCATAACATCAGCCCGAGTATTTGAACTATTGTATCCAAATAAACGACAGTAAATTAGAAATTTTGATTATATCTCTAATGCGGCTGACTTGAACCACAATGTACCTGTACATGGGGATGCATCTTTGCACTGCAGCATTTGACGAAACCATGGTTGGAAAAATGTCTGCATTTATCAATCCAACGTTGCTTTTATTTATTGGGGCGCGTGATAACCTAATGAAACACACGACATGTTATTGCTTAGCTCTGGTACGCAGGAAATCCTGAACAAATAATGAATCAAACGGCCACTTACCTAAAGAGTCGAACGTCAGCAGTAGAAATAGTTACAAGAAGAAGTAAGATGACTATGGCAAATTCTAGCATTCTAGCACACAAACTTAGGACCCAGCCTGCCCACGTTGATGAACCGTCGCACTCTCCACGACTCTGAAATAGCAAAAACATAGAGTTCGTAATGTGGTTAAAACACATTTTGTGACAGAAGAAAACGGAAGTTCAGGAGTAAGTGGTTTCTTACCATTGATACTGAAACAATGATCATGATGGCTAGACTCAAAGCTAGAAGAGCAGCTCCGAACATGGCTCTAGCCTGGAGACAACCCCACTTGACAAAGCACCCTCTCTTCTTTAGGGTAGCGGACAAATTATTGTTCCCATTAGCTAGGGAACTTCCATGCGGCATTGTACTGTTGTGCATATGCCCTGACATGCAAGAGTTCAGAGCACCGTTTGAAATACTGGAAGCTCCTCTCTCATGTGAGAGCCGGGAGTAAAACGTTTTGAACTTAAAGAGATATACAATGGCCAAGAGAGCCAGGAAAACATGGCCGATAATCCAAGCCACTTGTGACAAAATTGTATGATTTGACGGGATAAAATTGGCACTCAAAGAAATTGCTAAGGGTGGCACTACGAGAAATACAGAGATGAAAAATACTGTGCGGCATGGGATGGAATAAGTTTTGACGAAAGGAAAAGGGAATCGGGCAAGTTGGAGAGCCACCAAAATTGTCACACTAAAGAGAGCGGCGGGTAGTGTTGAGACAATGGGAAGCCACAAGGGTCTTGAGTCCGGAGAGCAAAATGAACCAGTGAGTAGAATGAATGCTCGAGAGGCTGACGTTATGAACAGGAACAATAGGATCATGGAGAATGGAACAAAATCTGTCAAATAAAAAAGACCACACTGATTAGTCCCGTCTATTTTCATCAAAGGAGAGAATGCTCGAGTTGTAGCAAAGTTCCAGAAATGTCTGGAATTTTTTTTCCTGGCGTGCCCTTACCTCTTAGACGGAAGTGAAGAGAGTACAAGACAGCAAAGGCGAACACAAGGCAGAGAACTGCAGCAATTGAGAAAAGGATTCCCATCAATTTGCACTGATGCTTCCAAGCTCCGCAAAGTGCATCACAAACGATGTACTTTGGTCCTAAAATCATAATACAATGCTACGCATTACGATCAAGTCTTGCCTCACTCATTCCCATTTACTACAAAAACTATTTATCACACTCAATTGAAACTCTTTTTAAGTCTCTAGCTTTGCAATTTCCATAAAAGTAGAGTCTGTGCCTGCAGATTCCGTCTAATATAACCAATGTAGCAGTATCAACTCGTAACTCCACGGATTACGGTTTACCCTCGAACTGCTTTCGGAGCTATTTTCTTTTCTTTTTAACTTTCAATGATCAAAGAGAAATTGACTTTATACGTTAAAGAGAACACATCAGTTTGTTTTTGGTTGGTCATGTTCTTCACTTCAAACCCCATGCTCGATACGGGTCTGGATTCTCTGGATTAAGATGATCCAGATAGAAGTTTGGGATCTTTGTTGTAATACTAAAAAAGTATTGCAAATAGTATACTTTGTCTCCCGTCCACTTCCAATCCAGCCCGATCGCCATTTAAAACAAAATCAAGAAAAATATCCTTCAACGAAACAATCTTACCACTCTCGTCCGGAGAGTCGACCGGCTCATGGCCATGGTGTGGGTGTACAGTTTCTTTCCAAATCCCCCTTTTCCCCTGAGCATCTGCATTTGAACTCAAGTAATGTCTTCCATTTTCTTCATTCATCCCGGACTCGTCTTCATCGTAGATAGCATCTCCCTTGTGTTCCTCCAAGTGATTGTTTTGACCATTTCCACCACCATTTGGACTATACCTATCGTCTTTCTCGCGATCCTCACCCAGAGGTCCACTACCACCGCTGTATGGTCCGTTTTCCCCACCAAATCCATCTCCTCTCGTATCTTCAAGTATTGTGCTCCGTGATGTGGCCAAGTTACTGGGGTTCGATAGTGTGTGTCTTGGTATGGCAATATTATTTGTCATTTGATCCATGGAAAAATTAAGGGTTGCGACACCAGAATGAGTGAAAAGCACGTTTGAATTCTTTGTTAACCTGTAAACAGAAACGTGAATTGTACATGCTGACTCCAGAAGAGTTAGTGAAGTTGAAGTGTAGTACTGGCCGTGGCAGATTTTCATTGTTAAATGCATCGAATATTTCATTTGAATATAAGTCTGAATTCTATTCAGATCTTAACGTTGAATCCAACAATTTACAGAACATAATTTAATTGCTGCTGAACTAAGTTAATAAAAGTTAAGAACTTTTCTGATGGTGACAACTTACGTAGTCGGAGAACGATTTGAATTTACTGGAGACGGAACGAAAATGGGGTTCTTTGGATTGTGCGAGATCCGGGCTCCAGGGGCATGCCCGTTCCCGGCATTTGAGCCTCCCGCACCATTTGGAGTCGGATTGTAGGAATTCCCATGAATTCGATTGTTATTTGCTTCGCCGACGTTTGCTGTATAGTTGACTTCCGGTATTAGATCTGAAAATATAGCACCGAAAAAAAGACAGAATGGCGCATTAGACGGAGTCATACACTTAAACTTCAAGTGACAGTCGACGACTAATAAATCCTTCTAAAAACTCATTTCCCTTTCACTGTTGTTCCTCTTTCTAAGCTGCCATGTATTCTTCGGCTCATGTTTAAGACTTGCACTGCCCATAGTTTTTGAAAGCCTTAACGGAAAAGCTAGAGCAATAACTTTGTCCAACGAAATCAGGCGGAAGTGCTGGAGTAGGTTGGTATTTTACACAGAAACGGGACGACTCAAATGTCACAGACAACGAAGCAGAAATTCACTTCGTTTCAAATTCCGCTGCCATTCCGCCGAATATTTGAAGTGGTGAAAATCCCTTGTCAGGAAAGTCAGGATTCGTTTTATTACCCTTTCGTGTCAGCCTTAATTTATGTAACAATTTTTAAAATCCTCATAATTCTTTCAGTCTACTAAAAAAAATTTGGTCCAATTACTCTTTGGCGTTTGCCCTGGCATATGTCTATAAAATTTCTAAGGGAGCAAAAAGTGGAGAAACTAATTTATTTCTGTGAGGAACCACCGTAGTGGTTTCCAATTCCCAACACAAGTTTCGAAGTAGGAACATGAATGGAGAGAGGAGAGACGTGTGAAGAGTGAGATAAAGTTCATAAAGTTGCAGTTCTGTGCATGAGCACAATACAAGGAATGCGAATGGATTACACTTATCCAGTATCTCGAATTTATCAGAAAGCAA
>JAQGCM010001392.1:0-15514 GCA_034699705.1 Hymenaphorura dentifera | reverse complement strand
ATAATTCATAAAGTCGATCGACGCGATTGGATAAATCAATATGTGAATTTGAGTAGGTGTGATTACGTAACGTCTGCGCTTTTGGGTGTTGAGTGATCATCACAGCACTTGCATTTGAGCCCAGCCTCGGGCAGAGCACTGAAGGACTTGACTTGGGGCGGCGGATTTCCTGAATTCAGCCAGAATTTTTTGTTGTTAGTCTGGCTTTTATACTCCATTAATATCTCTAACCAATTGCATTTTTTTGCCTGAAAATCGGGCAGAAATAATTCATTAAGTTACTCCAAGTCCACGTCGCCCAAGTCCGAGGAGAGAACTGGACTGATTAACGAACTCGATTTTTACACATGCGATACATTGCAATGGTAGCAAAATACAATCCGTTCAGTTCATTTTGGTTCATTTCTTTCCCCGATCCGAAAATCCGAACCCACCCGTACGTACCCACACTACTTGTACAGAATGGGACGACGGAAGAGAAAGATTTATTAGCCGAAAAATGTTGGATAAGTAATGGAAAAGGGGATGTGAAGTTATTTAACTCTCGAGTCAATATTTTGACAACGGAAACCCTTGCTGTGCCATTCCTCACGAAATACGCTACAAAATCCCAAATCCTGGTCATGAAATGAGCCAGCAGCCAAAGCCAAAACCCATAACGATGCTTATATTAGTACGAACAACGAGCAACGTTTCAAGCCAGTCAAGCAGCCAGCCAAAAACTTTTAACCAAAACCTCTCAAAAAATGTAACATAACGTACAACACTTTGGGCACTCTTCGTGCATCATCTGTACCAATAAATGTACAAATGTTATGTATTTTTTCGCACATTTAGTCACAATTTAGAATTGCAACTTTGTTTCTTCTACTCGTTGCAGTCCCAGTCCCTTTCGTCTTGTTTTTTATGGTGAAACTAAATCGGGGGCTTTTATAAATACGCTTGCTTCCTCGTCGTCGACTTTTTCAGTAGTCCTTGGGGAACTACTTTTCACTTCCTTCCTTGCCAGCCAGCCTGCCTTCCCCCTGCTCTGCTCAAATTCACATCTGTTTCAAGCAAAAGAGCCTCTTCTTTTTGGCTAGTTTGGCTACAAAATACCCAAGAAAACTTATGTCCACAGCCACTTTATTTTCATTTTTAGAATTTTCTTGCTCCCACAAAAGCAGCTAAAATGAGCTCAAAGTGCTGAAACAATGAAAAATGGAAGATCGGACACTTTGAATACCTTTACTTTGCATACTTTTGACAGCAAAAAATGTGTTTTTCAGAAGTGAAAACATACATGTACTTGTACACCAGCATTTTTATTACAGGTTTTTGGTTATACAAAAAGGTTTGGGATTTTCGGCTTTGGCTTGACTTGGTATTTTGCCCCAAAATGTCTGGCAGGTTTTGCAAAGTGCAGTGCAGTCCATAAAAAGACCAATATAAGCCAACAACGAAAAAACAGCATGTAAAGCATGCATAAATCCTCGGTTCTCTGCCATTCCATTGCCATGGTCGCAATGGTCGGGTTCGGGTCTGGTCTAGTCGTTCGCATGATGGGAGATCTTTGAAGGAAACTAGAAAACTCAACTTACAAACTTGTGAACGAGGAAAGGAATTGAAATGACATGCACGGAAGTTTTAGTGAAAGCAGCAGGAGCAGTGCAGTGATCGATCTATGTTGAGGTTTTAGGGGCAAAATCTTTGTTTTGGGGGTAAAAAAAATTCTAAATGCTCTCTAAAAATTACGAAGACCAGGCCAATCTCACTTCGATATTCAGACTTTGACTCTGACGTTGAAAAGAGCCTGGCTCCGACTCTCTCCATGCGAATTGTCGTACTTTCACCTTGCCAACTTTCTCCAAGCAGCAAGCTTCTGACCTGGATGGCTAGCTCAGCTCAGCTCAGCTCGTGGCATTTTTTCCCCACAAAATTTCATTTTGGCACTTCATCACAGAAGCGCTAACAGAAAGCTTTCAAAACCATTTTATCAGCCCTCTCCCGATTGTGAATTTGTGAAAGCTGAGTTGAGTTGAGTGAGTAGAGTTTTGCTTCCGTTCCGTGTGCCGTTTGTGTCCAAATATCACTTCCATGTAATGCATTTACACCAGAACAACATGGAAAAACATTGGAATCGATTTGAAAATTATAGTCGTCATATTGAAACCATATAAACCCACACTACAAACTATGCTCAGATCCTTACCTTAGACTCCAGCAGTGTTTTCTAGTATGACAGGGCCGAGTGAGATAGGAAACACTTACTTGGTCTGCTCTCACATTCTCGCATACATGCATCTCATGTTTTGTAGCATTTCTTCCAGTTTGAGTGAAAACTCTTGAAGATTTTACACACGCAAAGAAATAGTTTTGGACAATATAACATACATGACGTGGTAGTCGTCTCGTCTCAGAGCAGGTAGTATTTATTTGTTTGAACGTAGTTAAGAAGTGAGCAGGTATCGGTTTGAAGGTGGCTATTAAGAGCACCAAATGTTTATTTAAGGCAAGTTAACAGCGACGACGACAGGTTTTCGAGACAGACTGAGTCGGAATATGCAAATTTACAATATTGTGTGAAAAGTCCATGTTAGCACACCATGGACGACATGCCATTCTGCTGTGCAGTGCTGTGCGGTTTTTGCAAAGAATTAGAATTGGGCAAAAGTTGTACATAAATGGGCAAGGCAAGGCGAGCAAAGTCTTCATTAACAAACGAGTCTACAGTTTGAGAGCGTTAATAGACTCTATTTAGCTCAGAAGGGGGGCGATTCGTATCACAAAAATTAAGCAATTCGTTACTGTACTGTACGGTTTCTCAGGCTCTCAAAATTGTATTATTTTTCATGCTCTCCATCATCAGCATTGTACTCAACACAACAAAAATCCCGTTCGTTGTTTTTGCTGGATGGACCCCGGAGTCGGACCCGGACCCACCTAAATACTTGCGAACAGCTTAAGTACAACTGTTAAACTAGTAATTATTCTTCTAGCCAGCCAAACTTTCATTCCTGATGCCTACTAGTGTAGTGTAGTAATAGTAGTTTGTCTCCATTCCTTTGGACATTGTCATTAGTGGCGGCACAGTTAGCTAGCAACACTTTTACTTTACAAAAGCCAAGGCTCAAATTAAGGACGAAGAAATCGATTGGGCTAAAACGAAAACCAAATTGTATAGTTTGAAAGTGTTGCTTAGTACTTTGTTTTCGTACAAAATTGTTGAGAAATAACACCTGCAAATTAGTCCAGAGAATCGGGAGGAAATACGCAAGCAAGCAAAGTCGAGTCACCTTTCTGTAGCATGGCGATGGAATGGAATAGAATACGCACCGTGAAGAATGAACTCAAATTTAGTTCTAACAGTGACAGTACAATTATGCAACGACTTAATTTTGAATTATTAATGGCCCTCATGTTATGTTATTTTACCCGGAAATGACCAAACACAACCCCGACTCAGTCAACTCAGCAGAGTGCAATTTTTAGACCCGGGGTAGTATTGCTTAGACCAAGACCACAGTCATAGCTGATGGAAATTAAATATTAGTTACTTGTCCTTTTGGAAGTCCTGCAGCGCCCGCCAAACAAAGTGTTGATTATAAATTCTTAAAGTATTTGTTCACAAACGCATAAACGTGCAAGGGAAAGTGGCCAGAGCCAGACTAATGTCCGTATAGCCGTATCCATATCCAAATCAAAATGTGCATAACAGCAACAGCCTCGCCCTCCAAACATTGAGGGCCGGACACAATCCAGAAATCGGATATTTCTCAATTTACGCTCTTTAATTATTAAGGCTCTCTCGTATCATCGCCGCCATCCTACCTTACCTTCCTACCTGGAGTAAACTATTGATTCCCCCTCCCGTCGTCGTAAATCAGCTTTCCTCGTCCCTTTACCTTTAGTTTTTGCGCCGCCGCCCGCCGAATTACTACCCGGGTATTTGTAATTTTTATCAATGGTAGACCACTTTGGCAATTAGAAAAAAAGAGTGCAAAAAGCGACTTTCTTTCTCCGACGTTTTTGTACTTTTGTACTGTATGTGTTTGAAGCTATATCTTATGTCTTATTTGTGTGTTTTTGTAAAAACAGGGTGGCGGATTGTCTGACGGGAAGGATGGAGGTTTGGGTCCGAGCGGTTGGGGTTACCCGTCCGTCTATCACCCCTACGACCCGGGATTTGCAGCCGCGGCCGCAGCCGCAGCCGCTGCCTACCCTTTCAACGGGTAAGAAAAAGACTGATTTTGATCGATGACCATTATTCTAAACACCACTCCACAGTCCACACACACAAATCCTAGTCTAGAATAGAATGAGAATGAGAATGAAATGGAGATGGACACCCCAAAAAGAGCCAGCAAAACAGGAGAGGAGCACAGATTCATTCTCGAAAATCCATTAGATTTACAGTACAATGTACATTATGTACATTCTTTCACGGGGACGTACGTGTCAATGTCAATTTGTGGCAGTTGTTGTTCGGTTCAGGCGCGGTCAAAAAGCGGGCAGCATCGTTGTGTGTGACATGACATTGGTGGTCACATTTAGTTCACTAAAATTCATACGATGCTTGCCCTCATTACATACATAGAAGAATATCTTGCCAAGCCGGTTAGTGGGAAATCCTTCCAAATTCAGTGTTTGATTGAGGGTTCAATTAAAATTAGATCAGGAGCAAAAATTTATTCATATTGAGGGTAGCTTCTGTCCACAAGGAGATACAGATTGAGGTCTGGGGTGACTTTTCAAACCACAATAGATTCAGAATTTTTTTAAGCCTCATTTTTCAATCATTTTTGCGAATAAGCGAAGGTTCACATCCCGAATTCTGCCATCCTGTGAGATCTTTTGGTTTGAAAATTTCGCGTCGATGAAATTCGTAGATTCCATTTCTAAAAAAAACACAAATTCTCAAGCTCAGCAAATTTCGACACAAGTCGTCGTCGACGTTCGTACCATTTTAAAATGACCTGCTTGTTCTTTGCTAGTACAGAATGTAACACAATGTTGACGTGTACTGCTCTTGCTCACGGATTTTTTTCTAGCCTAGCCAAGCCATTTTCCCTTCCTTGCTCATTTCTCAGCCGCCAACGGACTTTAATTATGATCAATGAGTCGGCTTTTCGGTTGTGGTCAGGAGGGAATCCCTTTCACACTCTTGCCTTCACTCTTAAGGGGATTCAGAGTGAGAAATGTTTTGTTTCCTACAGAGCCGTCTAATAATGTAATGTTGTGTTGCGTTGTGTAATGTATCGGGATCCCACTCCGGTTCAGCAGTTTTCCTTAAGCTGCTACTGCTACTGCTACAATGTAGTGTATAAAGGGTGATTAGGGCAAAGCAGGCAAATGTGAGAAGGAGAGCTAGTCAGCCGGGCTACCCGAATTCGGGATAGACAAAAACTAATGTGTTTGGTTTTCACGCCAAACCTCAGTAATGGAACGGTAAAGGAAGGCAGCTTAGCAGCTTTTATTCAAGCCTCATCGTCAAGTCGGAGTCGGAGTCAGAGTCGAAAGAGAAGAAGTTGAAGGAGGTATTTATTAGTTAGTTAGTTTTAGAAGAAGTCGAAGTCGAAAATGAGTTGGTGCTCCTGGTGCAGACGCGGGTCTGGGCCTGGGCTGGTTGATTCATTCTTCGGCTCTGAGTTCGGAGGTCGGGTGATGGAATTCCAGCTTTGAGTGATTTATTTCTCAAAGGAGGAGGGGGGAATGTGAGCCTTAAAATAGCAAACCGGAGAATTTGTTTGCCAAATACCCGTAGTAGAGATTGTTAGTGTAGGAATGAGGAGGAATACTTAGCAGTTTCCCATCCGAGGAACCGCTAACGGGCCAGGAGATGTGAAAGATGAAATTACGGCGCTATTGCCGCGTCACTTAGCCATACATCCATTCGGTGGTGGTGGGGTGTCATTCCTGAGGTTTTAAAGATTTTAGTCTCACAACGACGAAGAAGATTGCTACTCCAGGGTGGGTATTCAAATTTTTGAGAGCAAAGTAGCAAAGTAAGGCGTCGAGGCGTCGTCGTGTCACAAAAGTCAAGTCACTAAAACTCATATGTTGTATGTGAAACTTGTACATAGGAGTAGCAGTAGGAGCAGTGTTCTCCGTTGTTCTAACACATTGTCACAATCTGTTTGACAAGAATTAATCTAGCCAATAGTTTACGACTACTAACGTTGAACAACTGCGACATTCTTTAAAGTGTCACAGCACTGCTAAAAATGTAAACGAGATGCTAGCTGGTGTGGCTAATCACTTACAATTGCAAAATAGAATCGACTGTGTAGATGTTTGTTTATAATTAGGAGAACTTGGGCGGAGACAGAGAATCGACTGTCGAAAAGCGAAAACCTAGCATTTCAGTTCAAATTGAAGGGAAGAATTTGCTAATAAATTTTGCCAAAAGGACAGCCTGTACAGGATTTGACTCATTGGTTTTAGCCAATGACGACATAAAATTCTGTGGTTTGTTGATTTTTCTCCTATTGAAAAGTATGCACGTATGTAATGTACTCTGCTCGACTCGGGAACCATTTTTATTTTGTTGTCGTCTGTCGACGTTCTCTTCGCAGAGGTGAGATGAATTGAAGTTGAAATATTTGTTCAATACATTTCACTCGACTTTGCCATTTGCTATTTGCATTCGCATTGGTTTTCCCCGAATTCTAGTTGAAAGGATTTCGATCTTTCTTGCCAAAACACAAACACAAGTGGCAAGCTAAAAGATCTTGTGATCATCTGATCTGTTTCTCGATTGGTAACATTCAAGTCTCTTCTGCTGCTCTTCTGTTCTACATGCAGTGCACATTGGATCCTGCATGATCTCTGGTCCTTAAACACTCAAGTGTCGTGCCAACCAGGAGAGAGTAGTACCAGGAATTCGATAATAATTTACAACCAGACAGACACTCGTAAGTCGTAAGTAGTACATCAAGTGAGTGCAAGAAAAATAAAATATGTCTTCGTTCTTCAGAATCAGATCATGTATCAAATAAAATATGTTTGACTATTTATAGCAGGCTGGCTGGCAGAAAGAATATTTGGAATTTTTAGTAGATCAAGAGCAGAACAGAGCAGCCCTTAGACGACCCATATATTTTACTTTTAAGAATAATTCCATGACGCTATTCTGAGGAAATTACTCCAAACGCCTTGAATTCGAAGCTTACAACGCATTTAAAATTTCACTGTCAAAATCTGCTGATAAAAATCAAACTGAGACTGAGTGAGAACAACTTAAATTAGTTTCACACCTTGCCATATAACCAGCCAGCATTTCACAATGTGAGTTGTATCAGTCAGACTCCAAGTAATTATGAATTTCCTCTCTTAGCACCTCCTCAGCAAGTAAACTCAATTACCCCGAGGCCTTCCATAATTATTCATTAGGAGATTATGTAGATTGTTGATTGTTCATCAACAATGAGCTTCAGCCTGAGCCAGGCCAGGCTAGGCCAGGCCAGAATTTATGCACCAAGCATATGCTTAATCAGCTTGTAATAACTTGCACTATTTTTTTGATACAATAATTACAATTACAAGTGCCAACCCAGGGCTGCTGAGCTGAGCTGAGAGTTGAGCTAATCATAATCATAACCAAGAACATGTACATACATGAACTACGTAAGTACACTTTTTTTAGAGAACACATTGAATTCTTGTCGTACAACATTTACTACCAACACTTAGCACATTCCTTGCAGTTGTGCCAATTTTGGGCCGACGACGACTAGCGACGAGGACGAAGTTAGTGCTGGTTGGTTGTTGTTGTGACCTCGAGGTTGAAATTCTCTATTAATTATGCTCCAATGATTCATGTGGTGTTTGGAGATGTACTTTGAGTTGCACTTGCTGCTGCTCCTACCAATTACATTCTACATGCCTACAAGTGCAGTGCTAGAACTAGACATGATTTTAGGAGTTTAGGTCCAGTTTGCGCTGCGAAAGGGTTAGCTTTAGATACACGAAGCATGTGATGATTTGATTGAAAGAAAGTGTGAGATTTGTGATTTTTTGGTTGTTGGTTGGCAAGTCATGTTAGGATGATAAGACCTTTTCCATCAAAAAAGTTCTTGACAGCGACATTCGACATTTGCACTACTCCTTCAAATTACAACACATCGTACTTTGCTTGAATATTAATTAGGACGCTGCTTGTACTTGTACTCGAACAGTACATATTTCCATGTCAGTTTTTTTTGTACTGGGCTGGGCACAGAAACATTTAATAACTCTGTTCAGATAGCTCTCCTTTAATCATAAATCACTTTTTTCGAATAGATATGGCCGCGGTCATGGCTCTAGTAGTGGTCTGAGCACCCATTGCTTCGGCTCGGCTCAGTCAGCTGACACTCAATCTGCGCATGAGCAGATTGCGCTCTGATTCTGCGCAAAGAGCCTCGTCAACTTTTTAACTTGAATTTTATTTACAATAAAACTGATAAAAAATCTTCGAAAAGGGGCTTCTTGGATTTAACTTGATTTACACTGTGCACGCAGTCTTCGTCTTCTTTCTTTTTTCTCAACCAATTTCCATCTCAATTTCAATTTCGATCAGCCGCAGCACTCCCAGGCTCAGGCACAGCATCCTTCCCATAATTTTTCATTTAATTTCCCTAAACCTCTATTTAATGGCTCAGAAAGGTGGAGGTGGCCATGTTTTACGATCCCGACCCAGCCCTAGCCCTCCACATGGTTGCTAGTCTCCCAAAAACCAATTTTTCGCACACTCTGCAAGAAATGATACATTACAAAGTACTTTATTTGCACATTTTGATGAAAAATGAGTTTGTCATGGATGTCTTGCTCGTCGTTATGATTTGCCAGTTTGCCACCGTAATGTAATTTAGAGCCATTTAATAGCAATTTCATTTGGGGGTGAATCGTGAATGTGTTTTTTTCCGAGTCCCTTCCTCTCTCTAAATTATGAGGTTTTGAATTTTATGGATGATATTTTACCTACTACTACAGCTCTACTTCGACTACTTCGCTTTCGCCCTATTTCACAAAATGGAAGACTCAGACTAGATCCGATTTTTTTTTAAGAAAGTGTAAAATAATGTAGTAAGAAGTAAGTTTGGAGGAGCAGGAAGCGGGAGCGGGTGCGGGAGCGGAGGGCACTGCTGTGCTGTGTTTGTGTGCGCTGCGAAGGCGAAGACCAAGTGATTAGTATATGAGCTGAATCGATAAATTTCCCTAATGTCCCCATTTATATGAAGGGGAGAAAAATGGGATTTTAAATCGGCAGATTTTCTTCTTCGCCGAGGATTTTTCTTTTACTTCTTCGCCTACTACTACCACTTTTTTCGTCTTTTTTTCTCATGGTGGTGGTGGTTGAGTTTTCGGATCGATTCTCTCGAGTGGTTTTCTTCAACACTACATGCACACATTTCGCACCAGCAGCGTCTTCTTCCATCTTCTTCGTTTTTCGTCTTCTTCATCTTCATCTTCGCACTTTTCTCGCTCCCCCCTCTGCCTCTGCCTCTCTGCCACTTTTCCCTTTAATCTCATTCCAAGTTTTCTTCCTGGAAGACTGGGAAAAAACGGAGAAAAGTCTCAAGTGCAGTGCAGTGCCGCGGAGGAAGGAAAGTGTCGCTTTTCTCGCCTACTTGGTCTTTTTTCCTCGTAAAAAAAATTTCACGCGCCACCAAAATTAACTTCCTTCGTTGGGTTTGGGGTCTCTCTCCATTTCACACTTTTCGAGTTCAGAGCTCGACGCCATTTATAATGCAAGCAGGGCGAATAGGCAGGGCACGACTCGGGCCAGGCTTCTCTAGAGAAGTGAGTCGATTAACAAACGATGCCATGGAATGAATGCCGCTGTTGCTGCTCCAGACCTACAACACTACACTTGTTCCAACGTAAAAGTAGTAGTAATGTCTCCATGTACTTTAGTCCAACACCAGCATGCCAAGAAGGACACAAAAAAATTCGAGAACGTTTTATCGCTCATATTGCTCAAAGATGGTTGGCTTCCCTTTGATGGTGATAGTCGTCGTCTCAGTCTCACTCAGTCTCAACCTTTATTTTTTTTGTGTGTTGTACTACTGTACTGTACGTACCTTTTTGTTCACACAAGACTTCAACTTTTTTTTTGATCGCTCATGGAGAATTTTTTATTCGCTTTTTATAGTCCTTCATTCGCTCGCTACAAAAAAGGACAAGACACGCTGGACGTGACGTACTCAGTGCACACCTAAACTTTTTTTGTATTTTTAACGACCTTTCCTCCACTACTATACTTAACCACGGCCATATTACACCCCGAATTGGTGTCAAATTGAATTTTTTTTCTAACCGAATGACCTTAAGTGATAAGCTAGAACTGCAACAATGCAATGCAATGCAATTCTGGCTGATCTGGGCTGGGCTCAATTCAATAAATAAGATCGCGACTCCGAGACATTGCGACCCTCACTGATTAAATCGTCTCGAATGAGTCAATGCCATTTACCAAAATAAATACACTTCTGTAAGTGTTTCAGGAGAAGACCCGGGGTAATCATAATAATAATCCGAATCGGGTGGAGTTGGACGACATAATAGATCGAGTATCTTACGCTCAGGAGTAACTGATCCGGGCATTATGGCTCTCTCAGCATGACATCCACATATGCATTGCACTGCACTGCACATAAAAATAAATCGAAACACCCTGGCATTGCAGTGCAGTGGTGTTGGGTGACCCTCAGGAGCAGCAGATCATTGCGATTGTGATTTCGATTGCGATACGGCGATCATTGCATTTGGGAATCAGATCAGAATCTAGTCCAGAGATTGATTCTTTTCTGCTGAGTGGGGACTATTAAAAGGAATTTTGGTTTCGGTTTCCATTCCAGAATCCAGAGCCCTTTGCAGTTTGCAGTTCAGCAAAGAAATACATTAGTTAAGCTGAGCTAGAAGCCCGACAAGTTATTATTTCGTAAATTTAGCTGAGATTTAATAGAGTTGGTAGGGGCCAAAAATCGAGCCCTAAGATTTAAGGAAAGCTCAAGCCGAATGCCGAAGCCAAACCAAAACTCGCAAAGCGTGCCGATGGACGGATGCGAAAAGCTTTTGAAAAGTGAATTGTAGAGGCGGTGGAGGTCAGGAATAATCGAGAGAGCATAAAAACCCGGGTTATAATGGACTAAGTGCATTAGGAAGGAGGAGGAAGGGTGAATGGGACAGTTTATTGTTGGCAGTGGGAAACCGAGTGACACGAGTCACTGCGTCCATCCGCTTTTTTTCTTTGAGTGAGTAAAATGTCATTTCATGTTGAGTAATGTCCTGCCCGTCAAGAGCTTTTCGGATTTTACCCTCCTCAATTCAATGTCTCATCCTTCGAATCCTGCCTGGCTTGCCTGAGTAGGATTCGGAGTCGTCGTACATCGTATCGATTCTTTGGACAAAAAGGACGACAATATTCGGCCGATAAGGATTATTTTACTCGATAGGATTTCTCAGGATTTTGCATATCGAGAATAAATAGTGCTGCACTATTTCTTTACGTGATTTTGACATATTTTCATCAGAGATCCTGTCAAATGTTTATTTTTTGAGGAACTTCCAGAAATTTGGGGCGTTGATATTAAAATTTAAGGATTTTTGACAAATGGCAATAAATTATCTCCGCGTTTGGAAGGGAATGACGCCAAAAAATGGTCAGATCGGACGTGGAAATTGCGAAAAGAACGCAATGTAATTTTAGACTGCTGAAAATCATAAAGACTTGAGAGAGTATAAAAAGAATGAACTCTCCGTCCCCGTCCCGCCCTAGATCATTGAGTCTATTGAGTATAAATTGAGTCTAAGATCTGAAATCTACTACCACTAGCACAATATGGGCACTTGGTTTACGACGAATGTCATTTTTTATGATTCCCTTTAGATACGCCGTGGATGTGAATGGGAGTCGGAGAAAGAATGCGACGCGTGAGACTACGAGTACGTTGAAGGCCTGGTTGGCCGAACATAAGAAGAATCCATATCCGACCAAAGGAGAAAAAATCATGTTGGCCATCATTACAAAAATGACATTGACACAAGTGTCGACTTGGTTCGCAAATGCGAGGAGACGGCTTAAGAAAGAAAATAAAATGACTTGGGAGCCCCGAAATCGTCCTGATGATGATGACGACGTAGACATTTCAGACTCTGAACAAGAGAAAAAACAACCTGATGAACGCGGTAAGTCATTTTTCACACACGATTTGTGCAAGATTTAGCAGCCTTCCCCTGGAAAATCCGTCAGATTTTCAAACGCATCCGTCCACCATTTTCATTTCAGTAAATTTAAACCAATTTTCAAAAATTTTGCCCCTATAGATAACGAAAGACTGGGAAGCAGCGGTGGGAGTCGTGCCCCTGGGAAGTCATCCCCCACGGGGTCAAGTTGCAGTGACGACAGCAAAGAAGGTATCACCCCTTTGACAAATCAAAAACCTCGGATCTGGTCCTTAGCCGATTTGGCGGGGAGTGGGACAGGGGGTGGGAGTGGGTCGAGTCATCATCATCCAAGTGTGAACAGTTCCGGCGGAAGTAGTTCCAACAACAATGTCCACTCCCATCACCCCTCGAGTCATCGCCCACTCCCAACTCATCATCACCGCTACCATCATCACCATAACTTGCCCGGCTCAGCCTTTAGTCCACTCAGCCGATCTTCACATTCCGACTCACTATACAGGGGACTTTACCCGCTTCCCTCCCATCACCCAGCCGTCTACCACCCCTCAGACAATCCATAATAAAAATCAGTTTAGTTTTTAGCAAAGCAAACTACGTACACCTAGAATTTCGTAAGGTCTAGGTCTAGGCTTACAACAACAATAATTATGGTACTGGTAGGTAATAATAAAAATTGTACGACGACATGCAGTATGTAGTTATGTACTTAGGTTAACCCTCCCTCCGATCAGCTGTTGTACTGACTGCATGTGTACCGAGACGCTGCCCTGTGTAGTCGCCCGGTATCTGTGAATAATTAGATATTTTAATTAGTTAACTACGTTATAATTTGAGTTTAAAAGACAAAAGCAGCAGCGACAAAATGAGTGGCTCCCTCTTCCGTTAAATGTTAACCTGACATGCGCAGCAGCAGATCAATAATTGCTCAGGGCTCTCATCTCAGGCAGGCAGGGTGGTTCAACCCTGCATTGCATGATATTTCGCAACGCAAACAAACCGTACTGTAATAGATATATGTGTATGTAGTGCTCGAGCTTAAGGTTGAGCACTGCGACCGACCGCGACTGCGACGCGAGCTATTAGGTGGTTAAAAATTCTGCAAAAACAATAAAATATAAAATACATACATATGCTGACATATCATTTTTAGAGGTGGCAAGTGACAAGACGAGTGTAGTTTTTAAAATTGCTCCTGTATTTTCCACCGAAAAACAAAATGTATACAAATAGCCACGACGTACGAGGACACGACACGACCCACGACACGACTGTTTAAAATAAATTGTAGTATTTAATGAGAGTCTGTTTTCTGTTGTTCTGAACTGAATTGTGAACCACCCTATTACGATGTTCATCTCACTCCTACCTAGTTGTATTTTACCGAATGACCCTTTTCCTCAACAGCTGAACGAAAGAGCAGAGCACTCAACAAAATTGTGATTTACGTTTACGTTTTACTTTGTACTTTAGCAGTATTAATTACCCATTGTTTCTATAAACTGTACAGCAGCAGCAGCAATAATTTAGCGATAAACACAAAATACCTACAACTACAACTATGGAAAAAAATAAAAAGGCAAAAACTGAACATATTCTCAAGCAGCAGCATCTGTCTCAAATTTATTTAGCATTCTTAAGCAACTCGACTATTTAACCAAATAAGCACGCCCAACGGCCCAACAAAACAAACATTTCAGTTTTTTGGACTGTTTTGTTTGACCAACAAATCCCGATCAAAATCTACTCTGCTCTGTGCAGAAAAAAATGAGAGCAAACAAGCCGCCTGGTCCTGGTCCTGAAAAATGTGCTCAATCCTCCTCAACACATCTCACATGTGGTGGTTGTGCTGCCGGAGCAGCAGCAGCAGCAATATTTCATTTTTATTCCAGCATTTGCATCTAATTAGACAACACGCCTGTCCATTAAATCCTTGTAAATTATAATAATATGAGAAATGTGAGAGTCACATTTTCGCACTTGCACTGCACTTGGGGCTGGGGTTGTTTGTTCAGTTGATTTTTGCTGTTTCTTTTGATGATTGAAATTGGTGTTTAAGCTCTCTAGCTGGTCGTCGGTCCGGTCGGTCGGTTCAGTCTGCTGAGAAAAAGCTAAAAAAAACCGGTATGGCAAGTCTTCGGGTTTTCTGCCAGCGAAGCACCAGCAATGTTAAATACGTTAAGTTCGTTTTCAATTTTTCTTATAAAGTTTAAGCGGCAGTGGAGTGGTGTTGTGTTATGGATTGAACACATGCAAGCAACAATCAACACAATCAACAATCAAGCTCCTGCTCCTGCTGCTGATGTTCCTTGTTGCATTGTTGCGCTCATTGTTGCATAATTATTATCACTAGTATCTCATGTATGAACTTTAATCGGCGAAGACCTGGCCCAACACATATGATTATTTTTTTATTTTACAAAAGACTCAATAAACAATATCTATCATTTACAATTTACTACATTGAAGCTCTTCAGTGTTGCGGTATGTAGCAATAAAGCAAACACCAACACCAAATACGGACACATGCCTGCATGCATTTAGGCAATTTATTTCCAGAAAGACAACGAACGACAACAATCGACAACAATGAGATTGTATTTTAGCAGAAAAACAAAAACTCATTTCAAATGCTACTTTGCAAAGGCATTGTATTTTATTGCGTATTGTATTGCATTGTTGTGTTAATGTATGATGTTCGTTGTTTGCTGCAATTGTCACTTCTAATAATAAGAGGAAATGTGGAATTTTTTAATGTGTTCGGCATGTCTATTTACATTTCCTGAGAAAACCGGTTTTTTTAAATTAATTAATTCGTCGTCGTTCGTTGTTCTTCTCCTCTACACATTTTATAACAGCAGCAGCAACAATGCTCGTACTCATACAACAATGAAAAGCAGAAGAGCACAGTGGGAGTAGGAGTCGTCGCTCCCTTATCATGTATGCATGATAAATGATAGGATCATATGACGCGCCGAGCGGAAGAGGGGACTATCTTTTTTCATGACGACCAAATTTTCAAAAAATCAACAAAGTCTTGTTCAACTAAATAAATTTTGCTAAAATTTATGAGATCGCGCTGTCTGTCTGTGTGGCAAATTTACCTCCTCGATACAAATCAACAAAACAATTTTGTTTAATTTGTACTTATCAAATGAAGGAACACAATTAATCGTAGAACTTTTTGAACTCGAACATTTAACATACATTTGAACAAACTATTTGATTAATTTTGCCCTGAAATCCTCAAATTTAGCAGAAATCGAGGTTAAATTAAATTTCTGTAGAAGTTGTGATGTCTTTCCGGAATGTAGGGTAGCATTTCGAGCAGGTCGGCCTTCTTGAGAGCATTGATTGGTATCGGTGC